>VNJV01003428.1:0-30208 GCA_008042635.1 Drosophila nikananu | reverse complement strand
TTCCTTCTGCCTGTTACATACATTTGCACGAAATTAATATACCTTTGTACCTACGGTACATGGTATAAAAAAAGGCTTAATTTTTGGCTCAAAAATCGCGAATAACTTAAGTGGTTTTTTGATCGTAACTTTGCTTAAACTCAACGGATTTCAGTGTGGTTTAGTTTTTTCTTCTTGGTTTTTAATGAAGAACTTTTCTGCATTCAAAACCCGATTTATAATTTTTGGCCAATTTTTTACAATTTTGACGATGTCACCCCTTCCATTTTATTGAAAAAAATGGGTTCATTTTTGGCTCAAAAATCGCGAATAACTTAAGTGGTTTTTTGATCGTAACTTTGCTTAAACTCAACGGATTTCAGTGTGGTTTGGGTTTTTCTTCTTGGTTTTTAATGGAGAACTTTTCTGCATTCAAAACTCGATGTATAATTTTTGGCAAATTTTTTACAATTTTGACGATGTCACCCCTTTCATTTTATTGAAAAAAATGGGTTCATTTTTGGCTCAAAAATCGCGAATAACTTAAGTGGTTTTTTGATCGTAACTTTGCTTAAATTCAACGGATTTCAGTCTGGTTTGGTTTTTTCTTCTTGGTTTTTAATGGAGAACTTTTCTGCATTCAAAACTCGATTTATAATTTTTGGCCAATTTTTTAAAATTTTGACGATGTCACCCCTTTCATTTTATTGAAAAAAATGGGTTCATTTTTGGCTCAAAAATCGCGAATTCCTTAAGTGGTTTTTTGATCGTAATTTTGCTTAAACTCAACGGATTTCAGTGTGGTTTGGTATTTTCTTCTTAGTTTTTAATGGAGCACTTTTCTGCATTTAAAACTCGATTTAAAATTTTTCAACATATTTTCATTTAATTTAAAATGTCGCCACTTTGTATTATTCTGCAATATCGGTTATAATTTTATCAAGACTGGAATTCGGCGTGCTGAAGTTGGCTTCCTGTCTTGTTTTTATAGAACTTTTATTTTTTAAATGTTATTTACTAACAAATAGGAACCGTTTCGGGACTCTGAATCATATTGCCCAGACAAACTAGTCAGTCAACCCCTCGATGGCACATGACACAATAGTTGGGCACGCCGCTTGTATGTGCGGAGGAGGTGTGTGTGCGCGGGGGTGTGCAGTGCGACGGTATGAGTGTGAGGCCCATCAATGTGCAGTTTTCCGAAAGCAAGCCAAAGGCAATGTCTCATTGTTTGCCCCTTGCCAATGCCAGCTGTTTGCTGTTGCTAGGGCTCAGGGAGCATAGGAAAAGCGGGGGTGAGGGCGAAACTAAAATAAAGTAAAATAAATGGCATACATTTTTCATGCGACGCTCGATTTCATTCACCGCAAACTCACACTGGCACACAGGGCAGACACTGGCAACCTCAGAGGCAGATATGCAAGACCAGACATTTATCAGTTGTTCGCATGCATTCAAAAGATACTAATGTACATATTAGTTCAGCTCTGTAAGTGGCTGCCCGACCGCCCGACCGCCCTATCCTTTCTCGTTCCAGTGCCACTTCCGGTCGGTGTGTGTGTGAGTGGAGGACTCCTTTTTGCACCATTTCCGCTTCATTTCATGCGCCATTTTTCTCTATCTTTGGAGTCGAGTGTTTGCGCCTTGTTCCCATGTCCTGAACGGCCTTTCATTGGCCCCTGCCTGCCAGCCTGATTCTTTTTCCCGCCGCTTTTCTTTCTCTGGCGCTCGATTTTCCCCCTGCCTCAGCCTCCCCCGCCCCCCACACACTCACTCACTACACTGTTTTGCGGTTGCAGCTGTGTTATGTATACAGCTTCAGTTGGATTGCTTGCCCGGTTTTGTTTCCCCGTTTCCCATTTTCCCATTTTCATTTCCATTTTCCTCGCTCTCACACCAACAGGGCTGCAATTGCTTTTGCCAATCAGTCTGCTGCAAATAATTTATATCGCTCGAGTCGCTGTTTGTGTGTGTTGGCACCTCGGTTAACTCTTTGGCTTGCTGGTGTTTTATGGCCCTTTTGGGAGTGCGTAATAAATATCACGCATACGCAGCGTTGACCGTGGCTTAGCTGGTGCAGTTATTAGTTAGAATCCCCGTTGAGGGTCCTCCGCTAATTGCTCATTAATATTCAATTGCCAGCAGCTTTTGTTAAATTATTCAAGCGTAAGCCCTTCGACAGAGAAACAAATTGTCAGCAAACGCACTTCCCACTTGGCCTCCTTCCTCTTTTTTATCTTCGTACAGCAATGCAAATAGAGGCGGACATAGAAAGTATGCAAATATTTAATTTCCAAATATTTAAATTCCAGCTTATTTCGTGTTCTGCAAGCGGGGCGTGAAATAAATAACATTCAATGCATTTTTTATCTGCCAATAAAATATAAAAAACTGGCCAAGAGTAAGCGCAGAATGTTGCCGCAGTGTCCAGAGGTCGAAGCCGATAATACCCTCGGTCAAAGCTATAAATTAATAAGTTTGATAGATCTCTAAAATCAACTAATAAATTCAATGCTTCAATTTTAATATTTTCCAATGGTATGCATAAATCCTTAAATATTTTCGTTAGTTTAGGGCATAAATCAATTCATGCTTTTCGTTACTATCTATGAAATCAGGCATTCTTTATTTTTGTCTACTGACTTAAATTTTTGGCATCTGAAAAATGGAAATATGCAGTGGATGGGAAAAACAAACAGAGCGTTGGAAAACAAATGTTGGCCATGTCGGGAATTAGTCGGAATTGTAATTCGTTTAAATATTTCGTGTATCGAGAGAGGTTTCTGATGCATGCCACACACCACAAAGCCCCCATCAAACATTTAAGCTCGCAGAGATCTCTTTGCCTGCAAATTGAAGATTTAAGTTCGGCATTTGGTGGCGGAAAATTGCATGAATTAAAGGAATTTAAGGGGAATTCCCCAGCAACAATGTCTGGGAAATATATGGTCCGGAATTGTTGGCTTTTAATTACTTTTGAGCGTATATGTCTCAATATTTTCTTAAATGTCAGTCCCGGAGCGACGGCGGTGGCACTATAATAAATTTCCTCATACAATATCCTGCATTTAAATAGCACTTCCTGCACCAAGTCTAGGCCGAGGCATCCGTCCACGTTTACGTCCACGTCCATACGTCAGTTGGCGCTTTTCCAGACAGTGAAATGAATTTATTTCGCCGGACGGAGAGGCAGGAACAGCGGGAAACTCCAACTGCAGTTGATTTTGCGCTGAATGGCGTGCGAAGGCACTTTGCTTCATTACTTTGTGTGTATTTTCTCCCCACTCTCCCCATTCCCTCTCTCTTGATATCCTGTGTATCCCTTCCAGTGTTCTAGGGATTTTTGTTTTGTTTATTTTGGTTAGCCAAGGGAGGGGAGGCCGTGCCGGGCCGTCTTTGCCACACAATAAAAATTTATGAGCCATGTGCCTGTGCGTGCGCCAGTAGCCAGCCCTTTCCGCTCCTGCCGAAGGGAAAGTCTGGCATAAATTTTTTATATGTACATATGTGTCGCAACTTGACATGCTTTCTGCCAGCACTTTCCCTTTGCGAGCTGCAGGTAATGCCTGCTGCACCTGCATCTCCCATAGTGCTGGCTTTTCTTCATTATGCATGACGCAGCTTCCCAGCCTGCAGGCTTCTAGGGTGTGGCAGCCACTTTCCGCACTTCTCGATCAATTAGTCAGAGGAGAGCAGGGGGCAGGATCTGGTAGAAGGGGTTTGGGGGTTTAAGGATGCCGGAAAAAGCCTTTATTAAATAGCCTGAACTTGGAGAAAATAAACTACAAAATTATATTCATTTTGCTATTTGATTTATTACATTTCTGCACTTTCAAATATATTGTCACAAAGGTGTGCCAATTTATATAACCCCCAGAGGAGCCGGCAAATATTAACACCTGAAAACACTTGATACCATTGAGAGGTAAGGTCAAAAATCCTGCTAAGTACTGTCGCGACATTTTCGCGTAAGCCCCTCCTCCGCGGAGAATACCTTTTTTTTGCAGTCGCCTCTGCCTGGGAGATGATACTCCTTCAAAGGATACGCCATTTGAGGCAACGTGAGCGCACTTCTGAAGACGGGCAAGCAGACAAGGAGCCAAAGGCAGACACCGACGCAGACACCCGCCAGAGCCCCTCTATAAAGATGATTTTACGCTTTTGCGCACAATTTACGAAAATAAAAAAGATGTATGAATATGGGGGTGTGTGCGAGTCTGCCAAGAGTGAGTACTGAATGTAGGTGGAACGGCTCGACTTGGCTCAAAGATTTGTGTGTCGGCCACGTGTGCGACGTGATTTCTTTCTCATGCAAATAAACGAGTAACAAATGGCGAAGGGCGGTGATTTTCAGCGGTGTAACGAGGTGAGGTGAGACGGTATTGAATGTGTATTTAAACCAGGAAAACTCAGCAGGAAGTGCTGTTGGTGTATGGATAAAGAAATGAAAGTAAAGGGAGATAAAGGGAATGGAAAGCTTGGTGGGAGAGGTCATGGAATATTTTAAAATCCTCTATAAAATAGATTTTCCCTGGCCTATTCCCCATTTACGTATATTACTCTCCTGCAAATTTTCTTCATTTTCCATTTAGCCTTCACCCACATTTCCAGCATAGCCTTATTTTCTTGACACTTTTCCTGGCTTTTCCCCAAGTCCCAGCAATCTCATTTGATTTCCGCAGCCTTAATTGCCTTGACCAGCTCATTTGACCGCACTTTATAGAGCCGCTGACTGACAGGCTTCCCGTGCCCTTGGCCTTGGCTGCCGTTAAGCCACCTGCACCGCAGGCGGTCTGTCAGAGGATGATCCCGGAACACACGCCCAAGGACCGAGGGGAAGAGCCACCGCAACCACTTCACACACAGGCACGCGCAGATTGACGCCCCGGCAAGGGCTTTTGATTAAAAATTTATTAATATTAAACTTTGTGCACGCATTGACAGGCAGCAGGATCCAACTAGCAGCTACTTTGCATAATTGCAAAAATAATCGGCCCAGACGGTGGACAACTCGCCCTCCTTCCCGGTGCAGGCTTTAATTAAGTTGTTAATATTAATGAGCAAAATTCTGGGCCAGGCAGTCCTGATGTTTGATTTTCATTTTGTTATTAATCAGCTTTTAATATATTTAATTAAGTTTTCTGCGCGCCGTGCCGGCCACGCTAAATATGTTGAATATTTCAATAAACAGATCCCAACGGCCTCGAGGAGAAGCCGTTGGATGCGGCTAATAATCGTTATTGAAAATAGCAATCCAACAGATTAAGTGAAACAGCACAGCACAGCACAGCCCGCAGGACTTGTTACTCGGGTTGGCATTGAGAGTGGGAGTGGGGAAAATATTATTACCATAGCGTCCGGCAAACTTTTATCGACATTTAAAGCAGAGCGCCCAAAGTTTTCTTCCCCCGGAAAAATGGCAAAGTTTTTGCTGCTGCTTCTAAGGATTTTTTTTGTTTTTTCAATTTGCTGTTTTCTATTGGGGAATTTCGACGTTTTCTTTGCCAGGCAATGGATTTTAGTACCCTGTAAGCGGGGTTTATGCCGCAGCATGAGTATGTTATCCGTCTGCTTGAATACCAATAGATTTTACAACACAATACGTATAAGGTAATTATTATACCAAATTTAATATAATTTATTGGTTGTAAAATATGCAAAGGAGCAGCTTAACATTTTTCAATACAAACCAGTCCCACCTGGTATCTCATAGTCCTGTCAACGTATTCCTCCCATTTTACTTTGCAAAGTTTTCTCTTCCTTTGATAGAACATCATTGGCATAAACCCCGCGGCACCGTTCCACTTGCCTCATATGTTTGACACTAACAGATGGCGAGGGGCAGCTGCTCCAGTTCCCGCTCCGGCTCCTCCGCCTGCCACCGAGGACTTCGCCGCCCCTCGATCATGGACGGTCACTTGTCATCTTGAGTGGTCGCTCATTTGTCTGCACAGCTTTTGGAAATTCGCACTTTATTTACGCAACATGCTGTCCGGACTCCGGAGTCCCCTCGGATCCCCAGGACCAATGTCCTCTCGGGGTCCGGGCCGAACCGGGCCGGGGCAATTCAATTTTTCATCTTTGCCTTCCCCCGGCAGACCGTTTATCTTTTGATTTGTGTTTTGGCTTCGCTCCCGCACCCTCGCCGCCCTCTTGGCGCTCAAGTGTTTACAAATGATTTGCTGTCTTGCTTGTTATGCTCGTCCTGCCTGCCCTCCGCCGATTCCTGCTGCCGTACTTCGCTTAGGTAGCCGGTACCCCAAAAAATGACTCGAGTGAGTTGCGCTTCCGGCTGTTTTGCAGCTTGTTGGCTCCGCAGAAAACGTTTCAATTGAATTGACTCCGGGACTCAGGGCTGGCTCGGAGGTGCGAGGCCCGCACTTGCCGCCAGGCGAATCGGGCATCAGGCCGTCAAAACATCAGGCCCATCGACCCGACTCATTTGCATGCGATTGGAAATTGAAAAAGCGGCATTCCTGGGGCATTCCGGGCATGCCAGGACATTCTTTAAGACGCTTTAAGGACGCACACATCTAGCGTGGAATCGTTTTGGGAAAATGGCCAAGTAGGAGTCCCTACGAGTTCGAAGATTGCCAAATCGTAACCAGCGAAAATTGAGGCCCTGTTGTGCTGCCCGGGCTTTGGCTCGATTCCAGCCATTGTCAACTCATTTTGGCAACGAGGGTTCACTGAGAGAACCGAAGGGTTTGCGTTATAATTCAATGATAAAATTGGCTTAGTTTTTACGGCCTCTGTGGTAATTTTACCCCTTAGTTTTTAGTTAAGACTTTTATTGGACCTCTTTTAATTTTCGTTTGAGATCTCTTCCAGCTCCCCTTTCTCTCAGTGCTGTCCAGCCGTGGTAGATGTCCTCCGCCGTAGCTGCTAAATGTGTGTGCGCTCATGTCGACGAAGGCGATAGCCGTCCTGCTTTGAATCTGGCGCCCGGCGCTCGTAAAACCAGAATATTGGGTGCACAATGTTGGATGGGGCGCAGTGTGGGCACCACACCACAAGGGTGGGCGGTGGCTCCTCCTCCCCGTGGGAGTGCATTTTGTGGCAGAGCGCAATTAAATAAAATCGACTTGCCTCAGAGAGCGAGAGCCACCCTCCGCCCGGGTGGCCTTGTCATTGTTTGCTCACGGTTTGCTGATGCTGACGCTGTCGTTGTGTGTAGTTGCCAAGCTGCACTCAATGTTTATGAACAGTTGCGCTCGGCAATTGTCGTTTTTACTGCCAATGCCATGAAGTTTTAAGAGGCCAGCCGCAGCAGCAGCCATTTCGAATGCACTTGTTGTTGTCGAACAGAACTCGCAGGATACACAGAGCTCCTCAGCAGGAGCTCGAAACTCGAAGCTGGAAGCTTGGAGCCGGAGCCCGGGGCCTGGAGCATATGCAAATCAATTGCTTGAGAACAATCACTTCACCTTAGCCTACTTCTACACATGTTCCAGTCCCCAGTCCCACTTCGGACCGTGTGCTGACCAACAAATGGCAGCATGATGTGCGAATAAGTACGGCTCTGGCCCCGAAATGGCGAATGTGGCCAGGATGAAATGGCAAAACAATGAACGTCCTCAACCGCAAATTCATGGGCGAGGTGGGATCTGCGAAAAGCTGGGTGCTCAATAAAGGGAATATGAGAGGGAAGGCTGAATAATGTGAGGTGAGTTTTCTATTTAATTTCTTTATTTAATTTATTAAAGAGTAGGTTGCAGATATTAATTGTAATTGTTTGTAATAACTTATTGTATACAAAAATGTATTATTATACTTGTGTTTAATGTTCTCATTTGGAATTAAATAAACATTCGTTGATCGTATTAAATATATCTTAGTGTTCATACACTTTCTGAAATTAAAATAAATATTCACAATTTAGAAGTAATTTCATTCTTCTCTTGCTAATTTGGTGCCCTATTCCTTGAACAACTCTCGTAAAAAATTCAATGGCATTTTACGAGCTAAACAATACAGCCACCAATACAGATGCTTGCTCTCCCATCCACACACACACACATATCGCACACACACACACCCTCTCAGAGACCCAGGAGGAGCAAAGCCATAACAAATGAAAAGCAAACTTGTGGCTTGACATTGATGAATGCACGATGAGATTTATGCTCTGCCTCTAGTCTTTGTATCTGTGTCTGTGCACGAGTACACACACACCGAGGCATTCCGTCTGGCAGAAATAAATGTTAAGTATACGCATAATAAGCGCCACACTAAGTTGTTGGTGTTACTGCTGCTGACTAGCTGCCCAGTGACCGCCAGTGTGTGTGTTTTACTCATTTACGCACTTTAAGTCGCTGGCTCAACACACAGTCACCTGTGAGCGGTGTGTGTGGTGTGTGCAGGGTGACTGCCACTTCTCTGTTTACCTGGGCAGCTAGAGAGAGATAAAAAAGCAGTGGCGAAACACTCACCAGGCGAAAGAGGAGCACAGCAGACACAACACTCATACGACCGGTTGTCCAGGCCCAGTGATTCCCCTTGTGGGGGCTAAGAATAAGAATATATTAAACTAAGAACTAACTAAGGTAAGAATATAAAAATGAGTATATAGTAAAGTTTCCTTCACTCCATAATAGAAATTTAAGATAAATACTTTCATTTAATTTTCGGAGGGAATTATATAAACTAAATAATTTTATTTAATTTAAGAACATTCCATCTTCGTTGTTAGTCCTCTCCACCTTTAGCCACCCAAAACCCTCCCCTAGCAGTGTTTTCTGCTGGCACTTTTATTTTTAATTGTTTGTTTATTTGCAGGACGTGGCCAAGGGCCAAGGACTGCAGTCTGGGCCCTTGGCAATCCCCTTCATGGCCGTAGATATACTTTCGGTTTCGGTGCTGTCTCTGGCCTCATGATTCACCTGATTACTGTTTTTACTGGCCCGGCACTGCCACTGTTGCTCGAGCACTCGACTTGACAGTTTTAATCGCATTATTATGCGAGGGCGGAAGGCTGGGGGGAAGTCTGTTGGAATGCCAAATGTCGGGACCTTGACCAGGAATCCAGGAAGTTCAAGTGCCAGGGCAAAGAGCAAAGCCCAAACAGACTGCATTGTGCTGCAGACAGTTGCTAGTTAAATGCTAAATGGCAACTGTGGCAAGTTTGGCTTTAACTTTATGGCTTCACCTGTGCATGCACACATGCAGGCATAAACAAATACGTGAGGCAAGGACGGAGATGCAGGCACTACCTGGTCGGAGCAATTAGGGCTTTGGCAGCGGTAATTACATATGCATCTGAAGCAGGAACAGAAATTAATTAAAATACTGCCACTTGAGCTTGTTTCTTTTTTTAATGTTTTTATTTCAGCCTCAAGTGCTCAGTATAAAAACTGCCAGCAGGATTCAAATGAAAAGCGGAGCAACCAGAAATAAAAAACGATGCGGAGGCGAGCCAAGTGGCCCTCACGTTGCGTATGCGCCCCGTATGCCGTTTTGCCACATTTATTTGCATTACTCCAAACCGACTGCCGGCAGTCGAGTGCACTTTGCTTAATTGATTATGCTCGAAAGCGAGCAGCAGTAGCGGGAGTATAAAAAAGCGCAGAAAGGAAGCTGTTTGTCACAGGAAAACCGAGCGAGGTGGAAACCCCCATCGGCTAGGTACTCTGCAAATCAAAGCGGGGCTACAGACAAGCGCCATAATGACTGAAACAGTACTCTTAATATACTAAAGCTTTATAATTTGTCATAACTGAATGTGTTTTATTTATTATGCAAGCATGTTTTATAGTGAAGTATTTAATTTTAGTCCTCACAAGCCCTCAAAATAATCCCCAGCAAGTCAATTGGTCATAACTCAACACCTTCCGACTTCATTCCATATTTATTTGTTTCATTTCGATTTACCTTTAACTTTTTAATGCTGATAAATACTACCAATAGCTTTCTGACGGAAAAACTTAACAACTTTGGTTTTTTCGCCGCATTAAAAGCTTAAAGGGCGGTTTCCCTATGTGGGAATTTGCACTGTACTCTCTCTCAGTTTAATTGCAGCTGGAAATCTCTCAAAAGCCGCACAACAAATCATTTGAATCAAACAAAACCCCCCAAATACACACACACACTCTGAACGAGAGGAAAAAAGGGTTGTGAAAGGAAAAGGGTGCGGATTGACTTGGGGCTTCCATTACAAACAAGCCGAGGGTTCCCTTTTGGGAGAGGCGTGGCCTGGCTTCGTTTTTGGGCATTCAGCCTTTTGTGCTATTATTAAAATGTTTGGCTCCTCGTCCTTTTCATCTGTCTCTGCTTTCTTTCTGTTTTTTAACTTTTGCAAACATGCTTTATGTCTTCTTTGGCTTATGTGTGTGCATACGGAGCAGATATGTATATATATTTATTGCGAGAGCGCGTACTTTGCGTAAACAATTCGGGTTCCTACACTCTAGGGAGTCTCGTTTGGATTTGTACCCGTCTTTTCCGAGGCTGCTGATGTTTGCTCCCAGTTATGGATTATGCGACCACGGGGAGAGATGTGGGGGACGGCTCCTTGCTCCACGGACTGCTCGCTTCCTGCTCCTGGGACTGGGTCTCACGCCGTTCAGGCGAAAATTCTTATGGCCTGGAAGTACTTATAATTAAAAAGCGAATTCCTGTCGTGCGTGAGATAACTTTTGCCAGGACAAAAAATACGACAAAATATCCAAACACTTGGCAAACATTTCAACAAGTCAGCAGCGACATCCCGGAATGCGTTTGTCACAGGCATAGAGGTGTGTGGGTGTGCCGCCCCTCCGCTGGCCTCCATAAAACGCAATAATAACGCACATGAAGCATATTTTACACATGTCTTTGTCGCATTTATCACAATCAGCACGGGGCCAGGGGGGCGAAGGCCCCGCCCCACCCGCCGACTGAAAAATACTTAAGCAAACACGTCGCATTTTGTGAACTTTTATTACATTTTTTGCTGCTCCAGCTACCGAAATGTGTTTGCCAATTGTTTGCGCTCAGGTTGGTCCCTCCCCTTGCTACCCTCCACGGTAATGTGGCAAAGTTTTAATAACTTGGCCCCAGTGCTCCATGCACAGGTGAATAATAAACATGTTGACAGTCATAACGTTCTTAGGGGAGCTCTGGTTCAACACATGTCAACATGTGACGCCCAATGATATCCTCAGGTGTTGTGTGCCGGCAAGGAGGAGGCAAGGAGCTGCAGGTAAGCGGCCAAGTCAATAACCAAATGGCTTCTGGCTAATCACTGTCACAGTCCTTAATGAATATATATGCGTGAATGATTAAAGAATTGTTCATGGGCCCGGAATTGAGTTGTTCCTTTGGGGCATGAAGAAAAATACTCAAGACAATAAGTACTTTTTTATTTACCCGACAGGTTTTATGCGTGAAACAGAAAATTGTTTCCTCTACCTATTTGTTCTTTCTTCAAGCATTTTCTTATATTGGACACTTGATGGTTAATGGAATAAAGGAATAAATATAACGAGTGCCAGTTTCCTACGATGTTATTTTAGTGTAATAATAAATACCCAACTTATCGTAAATTCCAGGCATAAAAATAAAAGAAAGAGCTAAAACTATAAAATATTTATGGCTTACTGAATCCATAAAGTCGAAAGCCAATCAAAATCGAAATGCCAAGCAATCAATTACACCTATGCAGTTGTCCAGCAATCAGTCAAGTATTTTAGTGTTACATATTAATTATAAAAACTAAATCAAAAGCATACCTGGGACTAACCGCACGTAATTAAATTCAACTTGAACGAATTCCCAGCCAATTACCCCACATGCTGGCTGCAGTTTGGTTGTTTCTTTTCTGAAACATTCCAGGAATCTTTTCTTGATCGAATTATTGGCCAGGCGCCTAACGAAGTATTCAGAGGAGCGAGTGGCAAGCAGACTGCTGAAACTTTTCCGGCGGCACACACGTCGTATGCGTAATGCGCACAACTCGCACATTCCCAGCATTGATTGAAGATTAAAGTGGCATTGCACGCTCTCACTCACTCTCCTTCTCCCCTATTTCTTCTGCCTCTCGCCCTGCCTTCGGATTTCCCCTCCCTATTCGGGATGGGAAAATCAATTGCATTCGATGGGCGCACATACATTGCTCATACGCAACGTTGTGCAGGCTTGCAACTAGGCTGCCACGTCGAATGAATCTCGCGCTGTTTGGACGCATTGCAGTGGCAGATTGATTAGTTGCGTTTTATTGGAGGAGAAGCGGAGAACAGGAGAGCGGGGGAGGACATGGCAGCAGGAGGACCGGACGAAGGCTGCTGAATAGGGACAAAAAGCAAAAGAGGCCGGCCGGCCCGTCGTGTGAACGGTGAAAGCACTTGGAACGCGTAAAGCAATTAACACGCAATTACCATTTCCACTTTGCCATGTCACAGTGTTGACATTTCTCACGATTCATTCCAAACTCTCCCCCATCCTCCATCCGCCTCTCCTGTTCCTGCTCCTGCTCCCGTGTGTGGCAGCGTGTGTGCGTGAGGGTGCGTGGATGCGGGGGAGGTGTAATTGGCAATGTGTCTGCGCGTGAAAACGCTGCGGCCACGTTGTCGCAATACAATAAAAGAGAGCACGAAAAAAATGAATAGCACAAAGCATTGGAAAACTTTTAAGCCGATGTGGATAATACTCTGGAAAACAAATTTTTAATTTGAAATTTGGCGAGTAGTTTTTAGGGTCAAAAATAATTGTTTTAAATTAATTTTAAATATTAAATATTTAATGCATTTGTTTTATTTCTTATCATAGTAGAAATGAGCTACAATATTCCCAAATGATTGTGCTTAAAAAATGCCCATCTTTCGACTAAAAGTAAAAGCAACCCCGCCTGTTAAGGGTATAAAGCGTAAACCCCTGACTTGGTAGTGTGAGGGGTTATGCTTTTGGTTGTAGCTATATGTCAAAGCGAACAGATAACAAATGACAGGACACTTCCCCCGACCCTGGACTCTGTCCCAGCTCCGCCCTGCGTCGCCGAAAAGCCAAAAAGTGTTGGTCAAAATGATTTCGCCGGCGTTCAGCGTTCAGCATTCGGCGTTCCAGTGTTTGTGCCTGTGATTGTTTTTGCTGCTCTCGCCGTTTGTTTTGTTGTCCAAACTGAAATCACTCAAATTGTCACTTGCCTCAATAATTAACATTAATGCGTGCCCCGACCAAGAAGCATCTAGGATTCAGCATTCAGCTGCTGCTGCCGTCGTCTGCCAACATAAATAAGTTAGGCGAAAGGCGAAGGTCCTGGTGGGAGTCCTCGACAATTGCCAGCTGCCTGGCCGCCTCCGGCTGCTTTGCGGAGGAGTTTTTTGGGTGCGAGCTGCCAGTATCATCAACAACATGTTTGCGTTTTAATTACTTTGTTTACTCGCAGCCAAATCGAGGCATAATTAACTGAAATGTCTCTGCCTGCCTGCTGTCTGCAGCCTGCCTGGCAGCGCAATTAAATCCAAACTTTTGCCCATTGCAGTTGACGACGACGACGACGACGGTTCTCACTTTGAAGTCACACGAAGAACTTTACCTGATCACAAGTTTAGTGCCATAAATTTTGATTTCGCCTTTTACCCCTTGATTTGGGAGGTAACTTAGGCTATTCTTGACTTGCGAATCTACTTTAATGGTAATAGGGGATAAGGTGCTTGAATTGAATTTCATACAGTAATAAATAAATGTACCAACTAATGGCTGTGTAAATTAGTCTCGTTAATATGTTAAAATAATCATTGTACTCAAAAGAAAAATCTCTTAAAGCTTAAATAATATTCCTCAAATGTGGTTTAGCCTTTATTTTCTAAGTAAATATTATCTTAATTTTAAGTCTTATTATGCAGCATTTAATGAACAGCAGAAGCTCTCCAATAATTTTTAAGCTCAAGCATTAAGGATTAAGTTAACGACTACTAAACTACCTTAAAGGTTTCACCTCTATAAGCCCTCATAATAAAATAAAAGCGACTTTAAGCGGGTGCTCCGATGGTCGATCTAGAACAGCTTATTTGGTCTGCGTATTTATCAGCCATAATTTTAGCTGGCAGGCCATAAAAAAAGGCGAAAACTTTTGTTGACCATAAAACATCGAAGCGAAAGTTGCGCATATTTATGGGTATAAATACATATATAGTATATATAGTATATGGAATAGGTAGTATATACACGAGAGCCGGCAAGCTCTGCTGCTAACTGGGTGTAAGTGGCTGTGCCTTTTGTTGTAATTTGCGCTTCTAGTTTTGTTAATTTTATGGCTCCACCTCTCTCTGTCTCTCTCGCTGTCTCCCCATCTCTTTCTCTCACCCATTCGCCGACTCTTTCTCTGTGCGGTGGCCATTAAATTTTGACATATGCTGCAGGCAGAGACAGAAGGTACGGGTATCGCCCGCCTCGCTCTGGCTCTCTCTGCGGATTGCAATTTACGAGCTTCGTTTGTGTTTTTTTTTATTTTTTGCTCTTTGGCCATTTTACATTTGGTAAAACAAACACGTTTCCATTAAAAAGTCTGCGTTTGATGGCAAAGCCAAGAAATTTGTTGTATGATGATGATGATGGGGCTGCGGGTTTTCGAGCAGGGGCGGGGTCGCCTTGCCTTTCAATAGGCGTGGCACTCACTCAGCAGCAGCGGCAGCTCACAAGGCTCAAGGTCACCAAACTTGAGCTTGGGCAAAAGGGATGTACTTTTGGGTAGTTTAAAGATAGGTAGGAAACGATATATTATAAATAAGTTTTATATAGCAACACAATCGATTATAGTGCATGGTTTCTACACGATGTAGAGTAAATCGAAGAAATTGAAAGTCAAATATGTCAAATATAAAGTATTTCGAAATAACAAACATTGCAGGTATCGATTATGGAATAATATATATTGAAATATGTCAATATACTATGTTTATCGTATTTATTTAAAGTTAACTAGTTTCAAAGCTTAAGTAATTAAGAGGACTGATATGATATATATCCGAACAGCTTTAGTTTTTAATAATTGTGATTTAAAAATATCCAAATATTAATACTAATTTTTCTTCCATCTCTAGTTGCCGCAAAAAACCTTCTTTGCATTTTTGATGCAGCGTTTTGTGTCTGCCCCTGTGCGAGCGCACACTGCCGAAATTGATGATGAAAAATGTAGTGCAGACAGCTTCGTGAAAACCCCTCTGCCGCTTTGGATTTTCACAAACCCTCGCCCGCACCACGCCCCCCCAAATTACCTTCGACAAGCTGCGACATGGGAAGCCCCGAATTGATACAAGCAATTACCTTTGGCAACAATTAGACTCGGATTTGTAATGACCCTGGTCGTGCACCTGTTACGGCACCATCCGCTCTGTGTCTTCGCAATTAGACGAATCAATTATATATATATGTATATATATATAGATAGAGGAACTAATTGCCCCGTTTTAAGCTTGTGGAACGTAGGGTCATCCTGGGGATTTTCTTAAAGGCACCGCCAGCCCCGAAATGTAGTCAACGCTTTAAAATATGCATTCGCACACACAGACACGGGAAATCCGAATGCAAATGTGTGTGGCGAGCAGGTGGGCAAGAGGGCGGGGGGCCAGAGGAAAAGCTGAGACGTTGGGCAAGTTCAAATCGCAGCAGATCCGTTTTGGAATCTCGTTTTGCAGAGCTTTCACTTTGGCATGGCCGGGAAAATTGGGCACGAAGCGAAGTGAATTTATTTTGTCATTTTGAGTGGGCGAGCGAGTGTGTGTGTGTGTGCCCGTCTGTGGATGATAGCATCCTTAAAAGGACTCAGTCGCATTAGAAGCGAGATAAATATTTTGGCCCGGTTAAAATATTTGTATCATATCTGCCTGCGCTTCAGCTCAAAAGGGAAATTTGAGCAAATTTTTGGGCTCTCAGAGCCTCGGGGGGGACTTGTCCTAGGATATTACTTATTCCCTGAAAACTCTTCAGGAAAAACTCCAGCATAATTTTGCTTAATGGAGGCAGGACCTGAGAGAAATTACTGAACTTCCCTAAGACTCTTGATTGTGGTTTCTTGTTTCTAATTTCAACGGGGGCTTAGGCCTTGGCTGGTTTCGGCGGCTAAGGCGGTGCCACTTTCCCTGGAAATTTATACGAAATTAGAAAATTGAATACGGTTGAGAGTCGTCAAAGGGGCGGCGGAGAGAAAGAAAGAAGCCGGTGGAAAAAATAAGGCCAAAGAATGGGCGTTGCGAATTGGAAAATTTAATTTGCAACGGCCGAAGAACTTTTGCCGGCAACGAAAAAAAAAAATAAAATAAAACATAAACCAAAGGAGGAAAAAAATATATAAAAGCTGAAACGGAATAAAAAGAAAAAACAAAATCAACTGACAAATCTGCACACAATACGAGGACATTGTCATCCTGCTCATTGCTCGCTTTTCCTTCTTATATCTGAGGGAAAACCGCCTTGGCTTATTGCTTGGGGTTTTTCCTCCTTCGTTTCGGTCCCTTTCCTTATTTTTTCGTTTGTTTGTTTGCTGGTTTTAAAGACCCGTCTTAGCCGTCTCCGTTTCTGTCTGCCGGCTCCTTCCTTTGTTCTGGCATTCGTTCTCATTTGGCCAATTTTTTCCATGGTTTCTTGAGCGCTAAACCAAATTTCAATTATTTTGTTTGTTGCCATTTTCATTACGTTTTCGCCATTGCCGCCGCCGCCGCCGCCGCCTGTCAGCGTCCAACAAAGCGCCAAGCGACAACTTCAAGAAGCAGAGCCGCAAAAATGGCACGAAAAATGGAAAATTGCTTATAATGCAAACAGTGGCACTCACACAACACGCACACCCCGACTGGCACACACACACACACGACCAGTGGCAATGTGGAGCGGCCATTGTCCGCAGCATACGGCATAAAGCGTACAGCATCCAGGATGCCGAGCCGAACCCTTGCGGCCGCCGCGGGCTCTTCTCCCTGCTGCCTTTCTCCCACCCCCTTGGTATTCCCTGGCCTGTTTTGTGGCTTTGTTTCGATCTGTTTTGCGGAAAGGAGCGCCCTTTAAGCGACATTAAACTGTTCCAGTGGCATAATGAACTGGCCATTGCACGGTGCCAAAGGAAATGTCACAGCCGTCCATAGGAGAGTGGTATCTGTTAATTTACTTAAAGGGAATTAAAATATATATAATGTATGAGTAGAACCATTTGTTTAACACTATAACTCTAGCAAAAGAATACAAGAACTAATTATTATTATTAATTTATATTATTATTTATATTTATGTGACATCTAAACCAAAACAACCTAAATAAGTGTAATATAATTATTATATTTCTTCCTGTGTCAAGGCTAGAACTATATGGCACAGGGAGCAGCAGCAGCGGCAGGACCATCGATGCGTGTAGCCTGTGCTTTGATGTGTGTGTGTGAGTGAGGGTAACAGGACCTCCATGGACCTCCATGGACTTCCTGTCCTGGCACCCTGCTACTGCCCCTGTCAAATGCAGCCTTTTGTGTACATTTCGCTGGCTTTTGCTCGCATTCCTGTTCCATTTATTGTTGCTTGTTCGCTTTTTTTGGTTTTGTTTTTCTATTTTGCTATTCTTTTTTTGTTTTCTATTTCTATTTTCCTTCTTTTTGTGTGACACACACGCGGGTCCTAGGCCAATTCGAGTTGTGCTTAAAATTCCAGACACTCGCCGAAGTTGTTTCCAAATTGAAACTTGATTATGTACTCACAGAGACGGATCTCCCTCACCCCGCCGGCATTATCTTTGCAGCCATTTAGTTGGGGGTCCTGCGTCCAAGGTCCTTTATCGCGCTTCGCTGCATTGTAAATATTTTGCTTAGCCGCGCTTTGACACCAGCTGACACGCAAACGCCATGCGAAAATATAAATAAGTCGCCGCTGCCGCCGCCGCAGTTGCTCTGATAAACTAAGCTCTCGGTGTCCATTGAAAAATATATGTATAGCTTAAAAATATATATGTATAAGGGGAGCCAGAGCTTGCTTTAAAGTCAATTTTGAGAACCATGTAGTTCATTCTCGGACTAAGCTATTGCTGGAATTTGTATAGTACTTTCAAGGGAATCCCCTAACTCGATTAAAGTCCTCTTCTAAATTTAATTTAAAGGGAATTTCTTATACTGTCTTTGTTCTGCTTAGATAGATTTTGTTATTATATATTGACTGGAATATGAAAATGTACTGAGCTGCCCTCCTTGTAGTTCCCTCAGTTGTTTGCTAGCACAAATTCCGCCTTTACAGAGAATATAAGAAAAATAGTTCAACTTCTTGTAGTATTGCAATTTTCCAAGCCAGAGGGAAATATTCCCCCCCATCGATAGTCGCTGGAATTTAATATCGTTTTCGCCACTTATTCAGTCGGGTTGGCATACAAATTCGCATTCTGGTGTCAGTTGAGTTTGTTTTGCTGCTTCGCCATCGCCGACAGCTGCCTTTCAAATGCAAAATATATTCGCAGTTCTCTCCTTGGCCACCCTTTCTTGCTTTATCCCCTCTTTTTTTGTATTGGTTTTTGGTGCATTTCGGGGCGCCAACATTTGTGCAGGAAATGTGTTTTTAATGAAGCCTTTAACCAGACGTCGGCCTAATAAAGAGTGAATGGTTGGGATGGAGGGAGAGCTTCCAGCGATTTTTCCCGCTCCACCTGCCCTTCTCCCCGGTCGTCAACTCGTCGTCGTCAGGTCGTCAAGCGGCCGTCAGAGTTCTTAGCTTTGCTTTTGTTCCGGACCCCACCCCTCGCCGCCTCCTGCTGCCCGAATTTTCCCCCTTTTCTCGGCGGGCTTTTTATGGGTTTTTGCCGTTTGCTGCCGTTCGCTTTTCCCTTTTCAATAAATCGCAAATGGCAATGTGTCCCCTGCTCCGCCCAAAAATATATATGTACATTTATACGTAGGTAAGAAGGAGGAATCCTTGACGGGCCAAGTTTATGCAAAGTAGCTTTTAATATGTTTACGACTAAACATTTTTCGGCTGCTGCTGCCGGTTTCGCATCAGGTTAATGTCTGCTCTTCGTCTCGCTTCAGCCGTCACTCACAGCTCCCGAGGACCTTCTGTCCCTGTCCCTGTCCCTGTCCCAGACCCCTTCTCTGTCCCTGTCCTTTCCCCTTTATTGCACAATTTTTTAATAATTCCTGGAGCACCGCTTTTAAAGGCGGGGAAATATTAAACTTTACTGCTGTGGCCGCACATTTCCCTGGCTGGCGCTGCCATTTGATTGTAATTTATTTCCAAGTTGAAGTGGCTCCCGAAATTAAATGTTAATGGAGTCGGACGAGGTACGCACAGATGTACATATATTTGTATGTATATTTGCAGGCCGTACCATTCCGTTGACAGTTCCATTTCCATTTGCTGTTTTTTCCGAAATTAATTAACATTTAAGCTGCTTAAAAGTTTCTGGGTCAGTGGTGAATTTAATATTAAACAATTCCAAGGACCGCGTCTTAGGCTAAACTTTGTCCTGGATTTTTTTGGGGGGATTCTTTCTTTCGTCTCTCTGTCTCCGCGTCGTATGCGTAATTTCGAGGGCTCCACGGCGTATGCTTAATATTCGACGCTGGTCAAACACATGGCGCTCCGTTTGCCAATTGTTTAATTTATGCCGCAGCACGTGGCCCACCGCTCGTCATTTGATGGCTGCAGGGGATTAATGCAGCTCACTCCGCAGTCCGGAGTCCGGAGTACGGACGACCGACGGACTCATAAAACCGGGCTCGGCCCAAATGTAGGCAATAAAAAATTTTAAACCCTAAATTATGCACATCAAGTGGAGGGGTCCTCGGGAGGAGCGGGAGCTACGGAGGCCCCAAGGGCCTGTGCATTAGATTTGCGACCCGAAGCCGAAAGCCAGCCAAAGTTTCAAACATTGTTCGCATAATATAGGAAAAGTTGCACATAAAGCTCCACCCGGCTGCTGGCTCCTGGCTCCTGGCTCCCTGAAATGGAGAGCGGAACGTGCCACTTTGCCACTTGATGATGAATGAAACACCTCGGGCATGTGTGCGCGCCTCGTTGACTGTGCTTTATATATCCTGGCATTGGTATTTAGGGTTTTGGCTTGGGCTTTTGGGTTAAGGTCTCAGTGTCTCGTTCTCTCTATGCGTTTTATGGGGCTGGAAGGGCTCACTACTTTGAGCCTCGGGAGGAGTCAGTGCGAACGTTAATCTTATTTGCCACGGGGAGTGCGAATGCACAGCCCAAAAAAATGGCACCCAAATTGGTCATCCTCTTCCCTCATTTCTGTCTCAAAATAGCTCTCATCTGGGCGGTTCAAGAAGATACTTTTGCACGGGGAGAAAAGTCTTGCTGAGCTTTTATTAAATTAATAAATAGAAAGGTATCTGAACTGTGAATGATTTTATATGAAAAGCACATTTTCGGTGCTGCATGTGACGTACATTTAAGATAATTATATAACCTTGCAGCTGATATCACAAAAATAACTAATGACGCCACAAGGACTGATAAAACTGATGAAATAGTCAGTGATTTTGCATAAAATGGTAACAAACAGGCTATATGTTTATAAACCAAACTCTCAATAACATAAATCTTCAAATATAATGACTTCACAAATTATTAAAATTATTTTTCTTCCCGTGTAAGTGGCTTGTGCGTAAATGAAAGTAACAAATGTCGCCCAGAAAAACTTAGCGCCAAAGGCGCATATTTTGTCTACTAAAAGCATGCCGGGGATTTGCCCAGCTCACAGTAAAAACGGGCCCAGAGTTCAGGAAGACGTATATGAGTGTGTGTTGGCCAAGTTTTGGTGCGTGAATTGAATGCAAAACCCGAAAGTTAAATATTGCACGCTCCGCAGGCACAGGCACAGGCTCAGCGCTGCTTTGCGTATTTTTTTGTCAGTCTCTTAAATTTAATTAAAGAGACAGCCGAAGCAAATGCGATTACATCACAGAAAACTTTCAACTTTGCGCCAGAACGAGCAGCAGAGCTGCCAAAAGTGATTTGCACCGCTTGAAGGATTAGCAGGCAGGCAGAAGGAGCAGCTGAAGGGGCCACTTCCTTGCCTGCCCGGCCTCCTCGTCCCAATCCGTATCCGAATCTTCGCCTGCAGCTGTCACTGGCTCACATAAATCTAAACATTCTGATGCTATACACGCTGGCTGGCATGTCAAAAGCCGCCCGCAGCCGGGCGAGCTCAGGTGAGTGACTACCTGTCGTCCTGCTCCTGCTGCTGCTCCTCCCTCGCCGGAGCCGGGAACCCTTAGATCCCTTCAGATAGATATCAGCCTGAGCCGCGCTGAGCTGGCGGGCGGAGGAGAAGCTGGGACAACATATCTTTGCATACTTGATGGCGCATAATGGTGCAAAAAATTGTTTACATGCATAGAGCAACACAAAATGCTTTGCATTTACATAATTTTTGACTTTTCAAGTCGCAGCGAATTTTTCATAACTCCCCAGCGTTCGTGCAATTTACCAGAACCAAACCGGAGAACCAAGAACAGCCAGCAAAATTATGATGGAAAAATTCGCGGAATGAATTATGCCGTCGCGACTGCCAATCAAATATGCATGGAAATTTTTGCTACCCATCTGCCCATGACAAGAACTATTATCGGTCAATAAATACATTTTCCACTATTAAATTGTCAAAATAAATATACTTCGCTCTGGCTAGAATTATTCTGTATTGCTTTTTATTCACAATAAAGATTGGCAAACACGAAATACATTTTGTCATTCGCCTGCTCTTTTATTTATAAATTCACTTCCTTGTTGATATTCTGTTCTATTATTCGGCCTAGTCATTGTTTAGTGTTTTTATTTCTCTGCGTGTTTTACTCATTAATTTTATAAAAATTAGTTTGCCAACTTGTTACTCTATTTGGTTTTTGTTGTGCAAAATTCAGCATGAACTTTGACTTATTAAATTACTTTCACGCTAACAAACTCGGTTTAGTCAGTTATTTTCCCTTTTGTAACTATAATTAAGTTTAGAATTTCGTTTGCTCATTAAATGCGCGTAATTATTTCTGCTTCTTAATTTCCCAGAATTTTTGTGTTTTGTATAATTTAACTAGATTTGGATAATACTTTTTTTTCCTACACTGAAATGTGAATACATCTGTAGTTTTAATATTTTCCCAAGACTATTTTAATTGCTTTTTACCTTCACTTTTCCTATTTATTTAAATATTTGTATTTAACTTTTTTCTGCAATTTAATTTTCATTTTTCGTAATTTTAGACATTTGTTTGGTTTACTCATTCCCAACAGACCATAATTTTGGCAATGTTTACAATTGTTTTCCCTGATTTGGCATACATCACTTGTGACGTTTTATCTCTTTTTTAAATAATCTTCAATTTAAACATCACCACAATTTGTTTAAACACTTTTTTTATATTTTTATTTTATTTTAGAAGGAAAGAAATATTTACATTTGTTTTTTTTTTTTGCAAAATGTGATTTTATTTTAGGCTTTCAAAGGCACATTGTTGGTCCGTGAACAAATAATTTTAATTTAACTCCTTTATATTGATTAACAAGTTTAATTTAAATGACTTTCGTTTATGCAATTATGTACATTAAATTTGTAAAACAGAATAGTTTGGCTATGAATTTGTACTTCTTCTCTGTTACAAATATAATTGTTATTATGCCACTTGCTGTTAAGTACAAAACTGGTCAATTTGTTTATGAAATGGTATTTTAAACTAAAAAACAAATAAATTCTTATAATACCTACAAATTAGTTTTCATAATTTTCTACCCATTGAATCAGGTGGAAAATACTTACGCTTGTGTTCTACTTGTTCTATTTTCGGGGGACACCCATTAAATGTGTGTGTGTTGTTGCTCTTCTCAATTTTCCCCGATGGAATTCGATGGCGAAAATTCGCTGACTTTGGTCATTAATTGAAAATGCCGCCAAAACTTTGTTTGCACCAAGCTCCCATGGCTTCACACGCGCGCGCTTCTCCTCGCTGATAACAGAAAGCGTTTAAAGTTGCCCAAAAGCACTCGCGCACGTACCCTCACACACTCTCACACGCGAGCCAGTCGATGAGCTGATCCATTTCCCATTTTCTATTTTCTATTTGCTATTTCTATACAATTCCGTTGGCCATTTCGGCTGCCAGGGAAAGCGGAAAATACGTCCAGTTGCGCGCTGTGCCATCGACAAACTGAAAACTGATGATAAACGAAAACTGTTTATCAGCAGCGGCAGCGCCCGACGCCCGACGTCCGCTGCCGGCGCCAGCGCCAAAGGACGACGGCGAGCGTCGACGGCGGCAGTGGCCACTACGTCATAGCCAGGACAGCGGGAGCAGCCGAACAGCAGCTTCGTGTTCGATTGGCCCTCGTCGTCCGCTCTCTTGGGGCTGTGGAGACTTGCGCTCGCGTTCTCTTCGGCGCCGAGCGGAAGTCTCCGCCCGCTCTCTTTGGCGTCTTATCAGTGGAGGTTGTTGGGATAGGCTCGGTTCCGCTGATAATCGCCACCGCTAAAGCAGAATTAGGGAGCGAACAGGTAATGTAACAGCAGGTGCATAATGATTATTATTACGGAATTTAAATTAACTAATAAATAGCTTTTTTCAAAGGCTAGTTACATTTACCATTTTAACGATGCAGTTAAATGGATGGATCAGGGGGACCAATTTGAAATCGATCTAACTAAGTCAAAAATGCAACAATTTCCATTCGGAAAGCTGTGCAATGTTAGTTTTTATTAGGGCTACACAACTGCATACTTAATTAAAAATGTAAAAAAATTAAAATTTTTGGTTTAATTTTTAACGATTTTACAAATCTGTATTTTTGAAAAAATTGACAAATTTTTTTTTCCTTCAGAAGTGGCTTGATCGATTCGGCTGCTAATGCTGATCAAGAATATATATGGTTTATAGGGTCGGAAATGACTCCTTTCCATTTGACGAGCTACAAAATAAAATGGAAGCGCCTTACAAGGGCTTAGTTAGTAATAACGCTTTTAGCCCACTTGTATGCTTTGGACATAGTTTCTGTATAGCATTCTAGTTCGAAATTAGTTTTATCTTATCCTAAAAACTTTTCTTCAAAGTTTATAAATTCCTAAACTAAACTTTCAGTGACCAAAAGAAGTGCATAATTTAGAGTTTGTCTCTCTACGTCATTTATATAAATGTAAACATTTAAAATAAACCACATACAATACATATATTAAAATAATTAATTTGTATCTATAATAACTCAATAACAATTGCGTACAATTCGATCTAATAAATATTCTATTTATTCTCTATTTAAAATCGATTTATTTTACATAAATTTACTAGATTTACTTTTGTATCATAAACAGATTTGGTTTATTTTATTTAATCATACCACCCGGGCTCCGTGAAATATGCTAACAATAAATAGTAAAATAAATAAAATATCACCCACAGACCGACATTAAATGTGTTTTAAATAGGCAAATAAATAAATAAATAGTTTGCAGACCATTTTTCCGCTTGCTTTGTAAAAAACCCATTTGGTAAGTAAATTTTTCAAGCTCAGTGTCTAATTGACTTGAACGCCACAGAGACCGACGGACACAGACTGACAATTTGGCGCTGTTTTTCGCTTCCGTTTTTAGTTTCCTCAAAGCGCTGGCCAGCTTTTCGCCGTTTTTCCTTCGCTTTTCCCAGCCAGCTAATGGGCAATAACTAATTCATAATTATGCATTTCCCATTTTTTCGCTTTTATCTTTCGCTTCGTTTATTTGACGCTCACCTCGCCCCCCTCCCCGCTGCCAGCGAACGCTGGCCAAAATATACAATGGGAAAATAGTTTATAATTTTTGGGAGGGAGCAAAGCGTCAGAAAAGTGTGTGGCGGCGTGCTCCCCGCGTCCAATACTGGCGATGATTAATCAATTATGGCACCACTGTCAGAATCGCAAACAGAGAGCTGGAAAAAGTGTAATCAAAATTTCAGGGCGCTGCCAGAACCAATAACAAATCGAGGGGCCAAGGCAAATAATGAATTTATTTGCCGCTTTTCATCTGTTCAATATCAAAAAACGTGTTCGTTCGCTCGTTCTGGCCAGCAGGCTTTGGCTTAACCGATTTCACGCCAACTCATTGGCCATTAAAAAAGGCTTTGACATGACCAGAAAGCGACAGTAAAGTGCACTTACAAAAAAAATTAAATAAATTGTAGTAATAATTTTTATGCATTGTACTTTAAGAGAAGCATACATGACATTGAGTTAAAAAAATGTATTTGATATTTTAATTAAGTCACTCCAAACCAAACCAAACTTTAACTAAGCTGGAAAAAAACATGAACAAAAATAGACCGTCTTCCCATCATTTTTTCTTTGTTCCAGCTTTAAATACTTTTTCTCACGGTGTAGAAGCTAAAGACAGAGTGAACAGTTGATGGAAGCTGACCATTTAAAATATGCATAATCACCTGTCTCTCGCTTCTGCCAGAAAGGGCAAAGAGCAAGTTGGAAAATTTAATTTGTTGTAACTTGCTGCACTGACGATGGCCGACAGTGAAAATAGGGAAAAGCGAGTTGCGGAAAATATGGTCAGCACGATTCACCCTACCATCTTTATGAAAGACAAATTAAAATGCACTTAGTGCGCGCACACCGAAAAAAATGGCAAGAAAACCTTAGAAAAAAAGGTCGGCCAACGGAGGTAAGTTGGCAGCCAAGTTTCTAAACCTGCCTCTGTGGTCGGGAAAAATATGGGAACTCCCCCACCGAGGGGAGTGGGTTACGTGGCAGCTTAAGCGTTGCCCTGCCAACAACTTGACATATTTTCTTATTGAGTTTGAGCAACATTCGAGGCGAAAATGTCCTTTGACCAGCCAGAATTTTTAAGACCGGTAGTGACAATCTGTTCATCTGTCGGAGGACACCTGGGGAAACTCATTAAGTGGCCAGGGAAATGAGAAATTAGTGTGGAAACGGGCGCACACTCTGTCGCTTAACTAAATTCTCATTGTGCGAGAATATTAATAATAATCATTTCTAATAAACAATAAAGATGCCGCTTATCGCCCCGGCTCGAAGACAACTTTACTTTATTCGCATTTAAATGTGTCTGCCATTGTACTGGCGCTCAGATTGGTCCTGAGTCCTGATTGTGGCCCCAGGCTGGCCCCGACTAAGCCAGTCAATGGCATTATCGTCCGCCCGAGTCCTGCTGCTGGTACAGTAAATAATGCTTAGCCGTTCGATGATCCTTGTTTATGCATGCAAATCGTGAGGGTTTTCCCCGAATGCCACGATTTCCCCATAACCATTTATTGTGATTCCTTTTGTGGCCGTCATAGCCATGGGCCACTGTGGCCGGTAATTGCCTTGCAAAATTGAATTTCCACGGAGACAACGTAGTCGGCCTGACAACACTGTGGTCATCTAGGAGCTGCCCTCTGCCCGGAGTCCTGCCCGTCAGCTTGCCTGCCTGGCATTAGGATTAATCAGGAGACTTGACATTTAATTGTTGCTCTCATTGGGGCGAAGGGGACAATGTGGGGGTTGGTTAAGTGCCCCAGCCGGGTAGTTCATCATTTACTGGATCCATGGGCGTGGCCGCAAGGGAAGCGAATGGGGAATGCCTTGAGATTTTGTGGAAATAATGCAGAGCTTGGGGAGTGGTTAAAAGAAAGGTTTAGCTCATTGTAATCCATGAATATGGCTTTACTTTTAATTTCTGCTTAGATTGTAACTTAAATAATAATGGAAATAGTAACGATATTTATTTTAGGTAATAATAATATGGTTCTACTTGCAGGAATTCCCAAGAAAACGACATTCTCTAAGGTCTCTTAATTTTTCCATGTGCACTTGTGTGTGTTTTTGGGTACTTTCAGGAGGTCCTGGCCGTGTGTGCCTTGGCCTGGCATAGACCTTTAAATGCACTCTGTGTGTGCGCATGTTAATTGCATGGGATTGAGGCTACGACAGGCGACTGGCCCGCAGCAACATCTTTCAATTTGTCTTTTACAATGTGATTTATATGCTAACTGGGGTGTGGCCAATAGCTGTTGTAGTTGTTGCAGTCCACTTCCTGCCGTAGTTGTTGCTTCAACTCGAAGGCATTTTTTGTGGGTATTTTCGCATCGTTTTTTCCCTACTTTTTGGGGTTTTGTTTGCGTATTTGTTCGACTGCTGCGAGTGTGCATGCAAATGACTTGTCGGCTGACAACGGCAACAAGCAAAATTGCTGACCATGTAGCAGAGTGTGGGGTGTGTGTGCGGTGTGGCGTGGAGTGGCAGTGTGCGTCTCTGTGGGAATTGTGTATCTTGCCAAACCAAAAATTTGCACATAAAGTATCTCTGACAGCAAAGTTTTTCACTTGTAAAACTTGCACGCAACACTGCCTGGTAAGTTTCCTCTGTTTTTGCGGTTTTACTTGCAGTGCTGGCAAGTGCGTTGATATAAATTTGACTTAGGAAACGAGCGAACAATAGCAACAAGCACACGACTCAATTACACACGCACAGGCAGCGACACTCTAAGGACACTCCACTTGGCGCCAGGAGCGACGAGGGCCTGTTGTTGACACTTTAAATGGATTTTTCTTGCATTTAAGCCGCTTTGATGTATGTGCCCGCGATGGTGTTTATTTGTTTATTGATTTTCGCTGCATCGCTCAGCGAGAATTCGAGCTATTTTATCCACACACACACTCCCTTGCTGCTGCCAAGAAAAAATAATCAACGCCTCTGCCCGCCGCCCGGCCCGGCACTCTTGGCTTTGCCTGTGTGTATTCTGCGGCGTGTGTGCGGCGAGTGTGTGGCGTGTGCTGTGCGGTTGGTATGCAATTGAAGGTGACACTGAAATTTGCATAATTCTGTTGTCACATGTCGCATACGCCATGTATGATAGCCGCAAAAGGGCAATCGGTGTGGCGGCAGCACGGAGAAGGGAGAAGAAAGGCCAGCGATGCGAGGCTGAAAGTTAAACGATGGCCTCTTAAATATTGAACATTTCACGGACTTTGAGCCGGGTTAATTGCCTGATGAATATTTAAAGGGTTTGCAATTACAAATTAATGCCAGATGAAATGTGAGAGTTCTTTTGCATCACTTTTGAGTGGCCAAGATTTTTTTGTACCGAAAAAAATAATTTTTGTTTAATTAATTACCAGACTTTTTGAAAGGAATTTTAATATTTAAATTTGTAAATTTAATAAAGGCTTCAGAACCATCACCGATGTGGACAAAAATACCTAGATTTTAGAGACTGTAAGTGGGCGTAAAGCAGGGTATTATAATTTTAGTCAGAAGCTTGAAACTCAGTGAAGAAGTCATTTCCGACCCTATAAACCATATATATTCTTGATCAGAATCGGCAGCCGAATCAATTAAGCCACTTTTAGAAGAAGAAAAAATTTTCTAAATTTTTTAAAAAAATTTAAGGGGTTACATCGTCAAAACGTTTAAAAATTGGCCAAAAATAAGAAATCGAGTTTTAAATGCAGAAAAGTTCTCCAATAAAAACCAAGAAGAAAAAACCAAACAAGACTGAAATCGGTTGAGGTTAAACCAAGTTACGATCAAAAAACCCTTGAAAACCCTTGTCAAAATTTTACACAAATGTTTTTTATATTACATTTTACACTTAGTAAGCAGATTTATAACCCCTATAAAAACTTACACTGCAAAGCTTTCCGAACTGAAATTTGAATCGTTAAAATTGTCAAAAATTGGCAAAAAATAAGATATCGAGTTATGAATGCAGAAAAGTTCTCCCAGAAAAACCAAGAAGAAAAAACCAAACCAGGCTGAAATCGGTTGAGGTTAAGCCAAGTTATGATCAAAAAACCCATGAAAACCCTTGTCAAAATTTTACACAAATGTTTTTTATTTTACATTTTACAGTTAGTATGCAGATTTATAACCCCTATAAAAACTTACACTGCAAAGCTTTCCGAACTGAAATTGTTGGATTTCTGACTTAGTTCTGATCGATTTAAAATTGGTTCTCCTGATCCAATAGCAAACTAAAAGGGTATACAAACATCGGCTTCCCGAAGATAGCTTTCTTGTTAATAGTCAAACATTACTATTAAATGGTGCAAATAAAGTCGATTTAATTAAA
The DNA here is from genome assembly GCA_008042635.1 of Drosophila nikananu. NCBI lineage: Eukaryota > Metazoa > Arthropoda > Insecta > Diptera > Drosophilidae > Drosophila > Drosophila nikananu. Next base: position 1,239 of record VNJV01003428.1, on the reverse strand, counting down.
CCGAATTAATCAAGCACAACATTTAAATCAAATAACTTATAAAAAACGTAAAGACAAAACCCCTTAAAACATAAATAAACCCAAACAGTTATTGTATTAAGCCACCCCAAAACAGCCTAACTGGCAACAGGTTCCGATTAAATTAGGCACATTCCACAGTCAATGAATAATTGGATAATTTATGGCCATTGAACTAAGGATTAAGCACTTTTGAGCCATCGAATTGGCCTGGCTAGTTACATTGGGCACTCTACGGCGGAAGGGGGAAATTGGGAGTTGCTTTAATGGCGGGTATAAAAATGATTTTGCAATTTATATTCCGGCAGTTTTCGCTTTAATTTTCCCCACACTAACACACACACACAGAGACTGTCTTGTGCGGAAAATTGATGTCCTAGTCCGGGGCGCAGATACTACAGACTTTTGCCGACTTTAATGGCACTTTAAAGGACGCAGCAGCGTATCCTTTTGATTTGACTTCTGCTGACTCAAACAGTTCAATTGAATTTGATGCTGTTGCCTGTCGCCTTTGGACTATGAAATCTAGATTACAACTTTTGCCAACAACTTGTGGCGAACGTAATTACAAGCTGCCAAATGACAACCATAACATTAACAACAACAGCGGCAAGCAGCCAGGATGACAGGATGACTGACAGAAGAGTGGCAATGTCCTGGCAACGTTCGTCGTCGTCGTCTTCTTTGTTCGTCCCCATAATGAAGCCATAAATTTCCAAAAGCAAAGAGATTAGCGAAAGTGGTGCCGTCTGTCTGCCGGTCAGCCTCGTCGAATCTTGAAAATGTCCTGTCCCGTCCTATGAATTTAAGGACGCCACTATGTATGACGAAAGTTAATGCACTTTCAATGGGGAACCTTGGCGTTGCCAGCAGTATATTTATTATTTACACTTGTAAATAAATATAAATGCGAGGGCGAGTGGCTCCCAGGGGGAGCCCGGTCACTTACCAGCATGAATTGCACATACATTCGCATTTACACTCCAGTTAACACCCCAGGGACATTGGCAGTGCCACTGTGCACCGAGAAAGGAAATGCCAGCTTTAGATATTCCAATGGCTGTCATTATACTCGATGTTTTGCCATAAACTTGGGGCATTTTTTAAGGGAGTTTGAGTACTACGTAGCTTGGATTTTCCATTTCCATTAATAATTATTATTTCAAAGGGCAAACAAATAAAATAATTATATTGTTCGGTAGGAAGCTTTGTCCTAGTCTC
>VNJV01003422.1:0-44445 GCA_008042635.1 Drosophila nikananu | reverse complement strand
AAGAATTCGATATTCAAGTGCGTGACAGAGCGATATTTTTAAAAAAATAGCTATTTTATAGTTTTTTAAGTATTATTATATCAAAAAACACGGGTAAAAATCGCACTTTTCAGGAACTCATGGTTATATATGTCTAATTTTTCGAAATCATGAAAATCCCTCTACTACGCACTTCATTAAAGCTTTCTCATTATAACAAAATCTTTTTTTTTTGTTTCTGATGAAAAGTTTAACCAGGAAGTTGACGCCCGCAGAATTTGTCACCGTGACTGGATCGGTCATATTTCCGCCATTTTGTTTTTTTTTTTTACAAAAAATTTTTTTTTTTAAGCTAAGAGATGCCACTAAATATATACATAACAAACTTGACTCGCTTTATTTTCAATTTCCCGGAATCCAATGGAAAAGGCCTAGGCTTTTTCTAGGTTTGCGTAGGTATCTCCCCCCTTAATGTATATAATTTATTCTAATTTATAAGCAATACTTTCCAGCGATCTACTAATTTGAAATTCAGTTTTCTCGAGTGTTGACTTTAAAAATAATTTTATTTAAGATCTCCCGGAGTTAAGCGAATGCACCGCATGGCCCTCGCACTTATTTGAATAAATACATTTCACCGCAGCGCATCAGTATGCATAAAATGAAAATTTCCCCTGGTTTTCCTTAGCATTTTCCCCAACTGTTTATTTTCGCAATTAAGTTTCCTGTTCCTCCGGCGATATTTTCGGTTTACTTTAACTGTCAGAGACATCACTGGATGTGGATGGGAGACCGACTGAGGACTTAAAGGAAAGTGAAAGAAATTGAGACACGCATGACTGCATTTTTGACTGGCATACGTGAGTGGGTAAGACCCTCGTCCCCTTTGCAATCCCCAGCCTCCGCCCAGCCACCTGACAGCGTCATCAAAACTGATGTCACACGATGATGCTGATGGAGATGATGATGACGAGCAGCAGAAGAAAGGAAATTCCCCCAAAATTGCTGGCGTGTGCCGAATGACTCTGGCACAAAAAAAAAAGAGGGGAAGGGAAAGGCAAATAAGAAAATGATTTGCACATCAGACTGCCGGCTGCAATCAAAGTGAGCGGTTACCCAGCTTCAGCTTCTGCTCCTTGTCCTGGTCTTGCTCCTGCTCCTCCTTCTGCTCCTGCTCCTGCTCCTGGCCCCCATCAATCACACAATTTGCAGGCATTTTTTAAAACGTTTTATTTTAATTTAGTCAAATTTGGCTAAACATAAAAGACATTTGACTTGACAACAAATTGAACATTAAAGGCGCAGCCACAGAGTTGACTGTGGATAGGCAGATGACACAAGAATTATTATGTCAGAAGAATGATCTATGGGGTAACAATAAATAAGAGACTTAAGGTGCAGAAATAGAAAAGACTGAGATCTAAACAGATTTTGAGAGAAAACTAATGGTGTTTGGGGAGGGATCTAAAAACTGTTCAAATGTTAAAGTAAAGTAAGAACATTTAGACGTTATTAACTTTTAATAGAGATTCTAAAATAAATAGGAATAAGTTCAAAAGCTAAAAGGTTTTACTAAGAAGCTTAAACTTAACTTTTAATAAGAGATTCTTAAATAAATAATAAGAATAATTTTAAAAGTTAAAAGGTTTTACAAAGAAGCTTATACTTAAACTTTACCTAGTTTAGGTTTATTCTTCATACAGAAAAATGTAATTGTTAACTTAAAATATAACACCCTTGATCATTAAGTTTAAAAAATACTACTAGAATTCACATATTCATTATCACATAATAAAATAAACCATTAAAGTATAATAAAAATAAACATATCTCTGACTATTACTACCCGAAAAGCCTTTAAACTGTTTAACCAAATAACTAGAAAAGTAATTCCTAAACGTCTGCCACCACAAATCCACGCCATCGTTCTCATTTCGTTTCGTTTCCTTACGTTACGTTACGACCGTAAAAGCAAAATTAGGGAAATTCTAATTTGAGGACTTGGCAAAGTCTTTCGGGGCCGCCTAAGCTCCCGGGGAGTGTGAATAGAGGCTTCGGCGGGGTCTTATCTAAAAATAAGAGGCTCAAAAGCCGCCGCCGCAGCAATTTCGGAAACTGAGCTCAAAGTTTTTTGTCTCTCGCCGCCGAAATACGAAGGAAACTTTGCCTGTCTGTCTGCCAAATTTCCTGGCAGGGCGCCTTTGTCACAACAACATTTTCAACCAAATGCTACCCATTCCAGCACATTTGAATAGAGTCTGAGCCGCAGCCCATTATGATGCAGTTTTCGGGGCCATCAATTGCTACACCTGTCGGGCGTGAAGGTGCGATGTGCCAGCCAATAAATCACTGGGGCACAATCGGCCCGGAAGATTAATCAAAAATGCTTTCAGATAAATCAACGGCAGCCAGACGCTGCCACAATTAATACTCCTCGTATGGCCGGGGCTCTGGAGCTCCAGGAGCTCTGGCCAAAAAGGTTATAATTAAGCCATCAAGCTGCCGACAGAGTGACGTCAAGCGGAGCCATCATCAGGACATTCAAGTCATCAGCTTGCCTATCTGCTCAAACATCCTGTTGGAGGGGATGGGTCCACAGAAGGGTGGGACTTATGAGCTGCCAAGTGTGTGTGTGTGTTAGCAGATTATGTTAAAAGTTCCCTGGGCCCGTTTGCAGAATGTTTATTAAGCGCGGCTAATAGGATAAATCAAGTAAAGTGTAAGAAGAAAACGCAATTTTGTGGTTACTCACAGGGGCAGAGTTAAGCCAGCTTAAGCGAATTATTGGGCAAAAGTTTGTTTGGAATAACAGCAGCGGCAAGCCCAAGTCCCCAACAATATTTTCACTTTGACCGTTTTCCGCTCTCTTTATAAAAACGGCAATCGCGGCGAGTGATTGATTGTTTCCAGCAATCAAATCCAGGCAGCTAATTGAGTTCACTGACCCCCCAGCCACAATTAATCATCCGGCCCCAAGGCAAAATAACTCAGTCTTTAAGCTAAAGCTTTAAACTCGCTTGAGAAGCTAATCGCACATTAAGCATACGCGGTGTTGTTCAGTTGAAAAATTAAGTATACAAAAAAATATAGTACAATTATGATTATTATTTATCTCCTAACACTTCTAAAATATTTCTAATTTCAAACTCCAAAAGTGCAGTTTAACATTTCTACAATCCTAACTACAATCAAGTATACGCCATGTTGTGCAGCTAGAAAAGTAAAATAAAGAGATCTGGGTCTACATGCTTACTTAATTTAACAGGGAATTTCTCCAAACAACTTTCTTCCCTAACTTCAAATTTAAACTGCATCGCCCAACGGAAATCAAGCATTCGCCGTGTTGTGCACTTGCAAAATGTACTCCTGTCAAAGTGCATAAATAAAGCGGCGAGTTAGCAAATATTTTCCAGGCTAATTTAAACCAGACTCTTGCCAGTTCCTGAAGGAGTCCTGAGACCCTCAGGGGAAGCCCTATAAACCGAAAAAGCGAAGGGCCAGAAAAGAAAATGCTCACTGACGATTAGCTTGGCTTTCTCTGCATTCGACGTGCAAAGTTCTCGACGATAAAAGATTTATGCAGCGGAAATTTAAAGGCGGAGGACGAAGCAAAAGCCAAGTCGCAGACGCAGAGTGAAAAGTGAAAAGCAAAGCATAGCTGGAAAACGCACAACTCATTGACTCTCGGGGCCAGGCACTCAGCCCTTCGCATTTTCTTGGCGCTGAAGCGTCGTCTCGAAATGCTTTTCAATTAAATTCAATTTATTAATTTCAATTATTTGCGCTTCAAGTGACCAGCCGAGGGAGCAAGAAGAAAAAATATCAGGCTGACGCCGTGTTGGAAAATCTGTCAACGGAGGCACTGAGCTGGAAGCCATCTCCTCTTCCTCCTCCTCAGAGTCCAGCGCTTTTCTCAAGAGCTCCCAGCGGAATTTGATTGATGGGCAGGGGAAAAAATAGGAAAGGAAAGTTTGAAATAGCAAAAAGCCTACGAAAACTGGGATTTCAATACTCAATTCTCTGCGTAATTATCGCCTGGTTGACAGTGAACTAAGAGAGTAACCCTATCTTATGACTAAGTAACTATTCCCAATGGCAAAGAATGTCTGTTGATTTTGCATAAACTTTGGCGTTTATCGAAAATTTATTTGGGTCACCATAAATCTATAAGGAAGGGAACTCCTCTTTAAAACTTCACCCTTGGCAACACAATTTAAGCGATTTGAGTGTCAACAAATGTGACTAAAACCGCTTGATATATTGACAGCCATCAAGCATTCTCTCGCTCCTGCAGGGAAGAGTTCTATTATAAGTACACGAAAACGAATCACGTGATTACCTCTAATGGCACATACCGACAAATCAATATGTAATCAAGCCCCATTGACGCATCTCGGCCATTTAATGGACACTAAAAGAGAGCGCCGAACCCCGAAAATCATCAAATAACCACACAAAAAAAAAGAAGGGAAAGTACAGCACCGGAATATAATTAAGTGGCGTATATAAAGGGCAAAATGCTTCTCATATGTCAAAATCAACGCGGGCAGCTGCTCAGCTCACTCGGTCTGTCTATCGGCGGAGGTCCTTTGTGTTTGCTCTCGTCCTAATGCCTTTTATGTTGCCTACTTTTCCGGGCGCCGAGTCAATTTTTATGGGCCAAAGGCAGGCCAAAGCCAGGCCGTGGCAGAAGAAATGCCATCAAGGTTCAAGTGAGGCACGATTACTCCCACTCCACCACCCCACCACCCCACACATAAATCACACATACACAATGATGTTAATAGTGTCGTAAAAACTACGACAAAGACCGACCTGTCCCGTCTGTGCCGTGGCACCTGCATAGATGATGCTCTCTCCTTTGACGCAAATATTGACTACACACAGAGGTGACCCCAAGGACCTCCCACTGGCAGGAGGGGATAATAAATCGACGTTTGGTCGCCAAAGTGTGAGCAGAAAATTAAAACATTTCACCTGGCCTGATGTTGACAAATTAGAGCCTTGCAGCCGGGGCAGCCGTGCCAGCCGGCTGACAGTAGTGGTTATTGTCGTCCCCGTTCCCTGTCACCTGTCGTATCCTTTCACTGCCTGTACAATTTGCCAACGCCCCCCGGACGTCCCAGTTTGAGTTCCAGGAACTTTACGCTCCACCCTCTCACTCCCCAGCACTTTACAGCCAGCCGTGGCAGTTGAAGCTTCGCCAGATTATCGGTTAAATAAATAGACAAATTGATTTTAATGGAATTGGATACACCGGGCCAGGAGTCCGCTTTGGATGTATGCTGTTCATGGACACGCGGATAGGGGGACACGGGGACACCTGGATAGGGTGGACACGGGGACACTCGGACACATGCCACACGCAGGCGACACACTCCTCCGGTGGTTCGCCAATGACAAAAGCTGCGACGAACCTCACTGGACATGACCCGACCCAGTTGTGCAAACATATTTTCATGTAATTTTGTCTTGGCTCGTTTGCTTTTTTATATGATGGCCCAGTTGCTGTTGTTGTTGCTGTGGCTTTTACCGGCACCGGCCGTTGGTATGAAAGAAAGCTTTTAAAGCTGAATAGGCGGAGGGGAAATTCTATTTAAAATGAGATACTAGACAAAATAACCTCAATCTCTAGTGTCTATATGGAATTAAAGAAAAAGTTTTGGTTGAGGTCTGGGAAATTGTGAACTTAAATCCTTTGCAGAAAATGTATTAAAACTAGAAATTAAATAGATGCCATCCTGATGATTATAAACGAATTATTTAAAAACATTTTCTCTGAAAAAACAAATAGCTAATTGGCACAATTTATCAAGAGTTTGCCTTGGTTATCGATAACAAATTAAACTTACCATCAAAATATTTAAAATAAATCAAAATAGTTGAACAATTAAAAGGTTGACTCCAACCAATAAATGTTCTCCCATCTCCAGAGCTTCCCTAAAGGCACTGAGAACTAGTATTAAATCGCCAGGGCTCCGGTTGAGGAGGTCTACTGAGGAATCAAAAAATCCAGCCATGCAGATGAGCCGCGGCTGCTCCTCGAGGAGGTGGAATAACTTTTAATGACATGCTTTGTATGCGAGCGCGTGTTACATGTAACTCACATTATCAAAGGAGCACCAGCAGCAGCATCAGCATCAGGGACAACTTTCTCTCTCTCCACACGGAATCTTTTGGAGGAGCTCACAGTGGCTCAATGCGGAGCTCTGTCGTGGCAACGTGTCCAAGTTTGGCTTATGCGGTTGTCATCCCATCCCCATTCGGCTAATACTCGTCCTCGTTCTCGCCCACGCTCCTGCGCTAACTAATACGAATTTCACTTAATTGCACTCGAAAACTACGAGTATGCATGTGGATTGCTCTCAACTTGTCTGGCAACTGAGCTGGCGCCAAGGAGGAGGAGGAGGAGGCGGAGGCCACGTAAAAGTCGGGCCACACACTTGCCAAAAAGTTATGTCTCGGAAACGAGGCAAACAGTGTGGCGGCATTAAAGTGTTAATCAATACTTTGCAAGGTTAGGAAATTGTTAAACAAGTTATAATGTAAATTGTTGTTAAAAATTAAATACATCTTCTTATATGAATATAATATTTTCCCTATAAAACTCTGATGAATTCATATACCCAATTGATTTCACTTGTTTCTATTGATTTCATTTTTATTTCACCATTTTTCTCCCAATTTTTCTTGTGTATGCCTGGCATGGCATTGCTTTTCGCTTTCATTGCTGCCGACAGTTTTGACAGAACATCAGATGCACACACTCCCAACTGGGTGGCAGGAGGAGAACCCAGCAGCCGAAGCAACCGCAAAGCGACATCACATCCCTGGTGTCTTGTGGTGGTGCAAGTCCTCATCCTGGCATAGAAAAACTTTGCTGGCCTGCGTGCCGCTTCACGTTTGTCTTTGGTTTTGGGAGCAAAGGGGTTAAGACGCAGTCCGGGCTTTTGCCCCCCGTTAACCCCATTGAGCGACCAAAAACTGTTGTCAGATGCTGAAGATGGCCCACGCATAAGCAGTAACCAGTAGCCACCAGAAGCTAGCAGCCAGGAGGAGCTGACATCTCCTCCAGAACCCCGGACCGCATGCTAATGAGTACAACTTTCGGCGCCCCGCCCCATCCTGGCCATTTTTTCTCGTTCAAGTGCTGAACTTTTGTGCAGGTGGAAAAACCGGATCAAACTTTAATGAAAAACTCCAACACAACGAAACAAGAACTGATTAAGTTTTTAGTTTTCTTTTCGGACATTAATCAAAGGATTACGCTTTCAACTGGGCTGAACTCTGGGGTATTCATGGCATAATAATTCTTAAAATTAAAAACCTGCAAAGTTGAAACTTGTTCTTGTGCAGATAAAAAACGTATTTAAAAATGTAACTAAAAGATTGAACGTAAAAGAACGTTTGAAGTGCGTTCGATTAAATCACCAAACGAGTTCAGTTTGCAAAACTCTTGGCACAATTTATCTTCAATGCCTTAACTTGATCAAAGTTTTATTATTCTCACCTTGTACTCGAGCAGAAGGTAGATAAATTTAATGGCCTGTCGTAAAAAACGGCTTGCCCTCCTCTGGTATCCTGCCCTGTTGTATCCCTTTTGCCCAGCCGTAGCCTTTGTGCCTGTGGCACACTATCCACTATCCATTAGGAGCAGTTTGTATCCCCCAGCTCGACTTCTCGCTCTAAACCTAATGTTACTTGTCAACAGCTGCAAATAAATATGGCCTGAGGCGAGTGAAAGCGGGTGGAGAGCAGGAGTTGGGGCCGAAAAGATAAATTGAAATTTATGAAGCGTCTAGGAAGTCTGAGGAAAGTCAGGAAGAGTCAAGGAAAGATGCCACATTGCCGGTCCAACCTGCACCCACACACACACAAGATACACACCGCAACAACCCTTCAGCTCTAAAAAGCTGCTAAGTAATTTATTGGACATGGACAGGAATAAAACACACAAAGGCAAACAACTAATGATGTAGATGCACAAGTATCCAGTAGATAAAGTTTTGTTTAAATGCTGCGGCCATAGAAACGGAAATAATAATGCCTTTATAAATTTCTCCTGACTTAATTTCCATAGATTAAACACGTTATGGAAATTATAAAGACTTGCTTAAGCTTTAATTATTTGTAATATATGCAGGGTTAATTTGTGTGATTATTTTAGGGAAGGAAGCGTTGTCTTTAAAGGTTCTTCTCAGCTAAGAGATTTTTTAAAAACTCCTAAATGAAGAAGTGGCTTACTTTAGAATATTTAAATTCAACTTAAAATATTTAGCTAACCTGAACCCTTCTATATGCATCTCTTGATGGCCCAGAAGCCTTGCCAGAACCGGTCCCAGAGCCTTTGTTCGGTGGGCATAATGAAATTATGCATTCCCAGCAGCACCACCAACGCCCACCTGTCGAAAACTACAAAACGTGCAACAATAACGGGGGCACCGTAGGCAGTGCGTGTGTGTGACTTCCTTTTAGCCAGGGCGCCAGGGCCAATACCTTTTACCAGACCTTATTAAATTATACAACCAAGTTGAGGCAACAAAAGGAGCCTCGGGGCGCCAGGGAACAGGAGACTAGATCGGAGGCGAGTAACTGGAAAAGGGACTGTGGGACTTGCGGCAGCTCTCTGCATTTCTCTGTTGTCTGAGGATGTTAAAGTGTGGCATATTTTAGCTAAATATTTGCAACTACCCCGATGAGAGTTGCATTTGCTAAATGGACACACCGCACAACACCATGCGTAGTACAAGGAGACGCACTCGGAGCGCACTGGTGGCGCCCCAAAGACGGTGTCCTTTTGCGATGGCGATGGCAATTGCCATTGGCACCAGCACCAGTTAGAGCAGGTGATAAAGTTGCGAGCTTTGCCAGGAAGCTAAATTAATTCAGGCAATATAATTTATAGTCCATTGTTCGCCCTTCCTGCCGCTGCAGCTGGGTATATTGGATTAACTGTAAGCATAGTGGCTCCATGAAAAATATTGTTGGATGCGAGTTCCGATTGTAAATCACACAAAACGATCTGCAATTTAATAGAAAGCTTGGGATTGCCTTGGGTCTTTGGTATTTATTATACCCTTGCAGGGTATTATAGTTTAGTCAGAAGTTTGCAACGCAGTGAAGGAGCCATTTCCGATCCTATGAAGTATATATATTCTTTTTATTTATGGGTAAATTTTTGGCTCAAAAATCTCGAATGCCTTCTGTGGTTTTTTGGTCGTAACTTGACTTAAACTGAACGGATTTCGCAGTGGTTTGATTTTTTCTTCCTAGTTTTTAATGGAGAACTTTTCTGCATTTAAAACTCGATTTCTAATTTTTGGCCAATTTTTTACAATTTTGACGATGTAACCCCTTTAATTTTTTTTTTTTTCATGTGTAAATTTTTGGCTTAAAAATCTCTAATTTCTTCTGTGGTTTTTTGGTCGTAACTCGGCTTAAACTCAACGGATTTCGGAGTGGTTTGTTTTTTTCTTCTTAGCTTTTAATGGAGAACTTTTCTGCATTTAAAATTAGATTTCTAATTTTTTGATACATTTTTACAATTTTGACTATGTCAATTTTTTTTCATAGGAAAATATTTGGCTTAAAAATCTCGAATTCCTTCTGTGGTTTTTTAGCCGTAACTCGGCTTTAACTCAACGGATTTCAGTCTGGTTTGGTTTTTTCTTCTTAGATTTTAATGGAGAATTTTTCTGCATTTAAAACTTGATTTATATTTTTTGGTCAATTTCCTGGCTCACAAATCTCGAATTTGTTAGCTTTGTTTTGGGTTTATTTCCGTTTATCGTAAGACCTTTTTGTCAAGATTAAATTCTGATGTGAATAAAGCACTGTTCTCTTCAAGTTTTCTTTAGTCTCTTAATTCAGCTTACCTTTATTTTATGTCAAGCACTAAGACGTTTTGCATAACACTTTAATATAAATTTAATCTTGGATTTTCCGCCCAAGAAAACCGAACAAAATTGAAGCCTCATTATGATGGAAAAGCGGTTTTGTACATTGACATTATAAGAATTTTACTTTTGGCCCCATTGAGCTTCACACTCCGTGTGCCGTCACTTCCTGCCGCCATGTCCTCCTGCTCGACTCTTTGCCTTGGCGTGAGGATTTTTAATTTGATTCCTGGCTCCCCGCTCCACTTAGGCGCACAAAATCAATCATCTTAGACGCCTCTCGAGGCGTTCGCTTGGAAAGTGAGCAGCTCATAGACAGCCCCGAACACAGCCATTCCATCGACATGTGGAAAGCGGGTCGAAGGGGTCCCAATCGGCCGGGGGGCTTGGGCCCTATTCAAATTGTATCATTGGCAAAGTCAATTGTTGCCTGCAATGAATTGCAAATTAGGCGTAACTAATTTGCTTTGTGTGCCAATCGGAGGCGGGGAATGCGGCATCCATTCGGAGTTTGCATTTTGTTGGCCAACGCCGCCGCCGCCACCGCCAATGCCATCAATAATTTGGCAACATTCAAGGCTCATTGATTCCCAAAAGCGGTAGACACGAGGCCCTCGAACTACCGCAGAAGAATGGAACTTAAAGAACGGTCCAATCCACTTGAGGTTGCTCCCAAAACTAATTGCCATTGAGTTGCCGATAATTGGAGAGCCAATTTAGTTAATTTTTATGGGAAAACTTGCGGCACAGCAAATATTGAGCGACAGCCACCAAGTTTGGGGAGGAGCTCAAAGGAAAAATAAAATAAAAGGGCAAGGCAACTGCTTGAAGATAAAAATAAAAGAGGAAACAGGGAAATATCCAGGAAAAATTCTACACAATTCCCAAAAGAATCGAGAATCTGCCAACAAACTCTTGCGTAAGTCTCCTTTAAGTTGAAAGGGGATGAAAAGTCACAAGCTGATTTGATTAAGATTTGAAATCGGATTCTGGCCAAGAAAACTCGTTTAAGTGAAAAAACGAACCAGGGAATAATAAGAGCGAAGGGTATGTTTTCTTAAAGGAAAATGAAGTGGCAATGATTCTGTTTTTTAAAGTTAATAGAAATTATAAAAAGGGATTTTATTAGTTAAAGTTCAAATTTGTATAACTTATGAGAGAAAAGCCCTTAAACCTAAACTAACTTAACGATAGTTTTAACATTTCTCTATCTCAATCTGTATCCCAAATCTGGTTTCAAATATGAAACACGGCTCAAACTCTGAACAAAGGCAACCGCAACAAATAATTGTTTGGATCGATTGTGATGGACAAACAAAACTTGTACTTTTCGAAAGCCAAATCGAAGCGGCAAACAAATTCAATGCTAAGTACAAAATAGTTTCCATGCCAATGTACAAACTTATTTCCATTTGCTAGATGGCCCCAAGAGGCGAACCCAATATGACACAGAGATATGCGCCCAAGGCGCCCACGCACACCCACCCACCCACACACCACCTCACCACCTCACCCCCCTGGGAAAACGAGCTGTTAATGACGTGCGTCGCTGCCGCTGTCGACTTCGTTTCGATTCTCACTGCCGCTCGGCATTCGACGCTCGACGTTCGGCGTGCTTCTTCCGGCATGTAAATAAATACGGGAGGAAAAGCGAGAAAAATACGAGAAATGGAAAATAAAAGCGAAAATCGACTATGATTTATTTTGTGTTTGGCACGCACGTTGTCAATATTTGTTGAATTCATCAGGAGAAATAAAACCGAAACAAAGGCAGAGACCGACCGAAAGTTTCCCAGCAGCGAGCAACTCTTGAATCGGTTACCTTCTGCACCAAAGTACACAGAACCAAAAAATGGAAATTTTAAATTACCATTTACATTGTTTTATAAACGAAATGCATAATATTTAAATATAGAAAAGCCTAAACAAATAAGAGTTATTTCAAAAGAGAAGCATTTAACTTTCATTATAAACTATTATCAATTTAATCCATGTTCCAAAGTATATAAATAATGAATTGAAAGACTAATTATTAAACATTTACATCACCTAAAATATGTAATAATTAATAATTATAATTATTTTAATTATCCCTTAAGTTTCTCTCACTTCTTCGTGTGTCCTCACCTCCTTGTGGGCTCATAAAGTTGTCGACACACTACTTGAGGCATTGGCGATACCTAAAAAATCGAATCAGTTATTTATGGATACCTCTGGTTCTCTGGTTTTTTCTTCTTCGGCACAAGCACCAGGCAAAAAAGCAAACAAAAATCATTGCGCTAAATACATATATAGACAATTGGGATATAAGGAGGCGGAGGCGCTCTTTGCCGCCTGACCAACTGTGAAGTCGGCGCAAATCATGCGAAATTATTTTGAGAGACTTCTGAGTTCTGTTGGGAAATCTGAGTTCAGTGGTGTGCAACTTATTATCTATGGAAAAATCAGCATTTAGGGTAAATACACAAGCAATAACCATCAATTGAGTTATGAAAAATGAAAATTTTGATTACGAGGCGTATACATAAACAAGCTTGTTAGCAAATGCATATAGGTTTGTACGTGTTGAATTGAAAATTTTTAGGTTTGATAATTTAAATTTGGAAATACAATCACAAGAAATGGGTACCGGAATATTTTAAATTAACGAACATATTTTTAACTTATAAATAAATATTGAATAAATGGCTTTCTTTTTATTAGTCATATAAACATGAATTTGAAAATAAATTAATAATAACCCAATTAATCATTTAAACATTAAAATAAAAAAATAATAAATCATATACATTTTTTCCAAAATATCTCTGACAAAATAAGAAAACAGAAAAGGAATTCATGAAAATATTCAATTCCATTCACTTTAAATTCCAACTAAATATAAATTCCTTAACAATTTTAAACAGCTAAAAACTGCAATAAATTATCCAGAATGAACAACTGAAAGCCATTTATTTTTTCAATAAATATTTCTCGCTTGAAAATTAGCTTTTATTATTATTTATTTACCAAATAAATGGAGAATAGCAATAAATATGTAAGTGAAATTTTCTTTCAGCTAAGCTTTAGATTCCTGATGTATTAAGAACACAATATTATAATATTTATTTTGTTATTTTTCTCATTTTTATATTCAAATAATTCCGAATAATATTATGTAATACCGGCGCACTCAGTGTCCTCTGTGGTAGGCCAACTTCCCTTGACTCTTTGTGTTTATTTTCTTGGCTGCCGCACGTACGCCGGCTCTTGGCTCCTTGATGTTCAATTGCGACGACACCTGCAGCTGCTCGGCAGCTCGGACCCGAGGGAAAAGTTTGGCCAAATAAAAATAAGTTGGACATGTGCAGTGCCAAGGGGATGCAGGAAGAGGGGCCACTGTCAGGGGAACACATAATAAACAACAATTCGGGCGGCAGATTGTGTACTGTGCATCAGGCACGCGGACGCTTTCACATATATTTGCATTTGATGCATACAAATTGTCCCAAGCACTACATATAATATTTCAAGTGATTTGTGAGTGCATGGCGCTGAGCTCTGGGAGTCTGCCACCCACAAAATAAAATAAAATGGGATATACGGGGCATCGACAAACTTCTAATGGTCGCGGCGAGTGACGGCGAGTGAGTGTGTGTGGACTCGATGGGCTGCTGCCATATGTGATTTATAGGCCATGTCCATGTCACGGCTAGCGAAAGTACAAAATATGACAGTAAAAATATAGCCGGTCAATTGCTGCGGAGGGGTATAATTTATGGTCCAAGAAGAAACCTCGGGCACACAACTGACAAATAGGATTTATCTGAAAGCGCTATATTTATGTGACATTTATTTCAAAACGACAAAACACTGGGCCGCCTGGCCAGGCACTGATTACTGATTCCTGCGAAGTGAATCACACAGATTATCGGAGATACCGGGAAATTATAGGAAATGCCACGGCTTTCGGCCTAATCCCCTTGTTCGGCATTATCGTTGGACGCCGCTATCTGGCGCAAATGGTTACCTATATGGTTAATCCATCATGCTTTTGACAGCTGTCAAGTGAGCAATATTATTGCAGCTCTGACACTTTGATACATTTGTTTAGATTACCTTAATGGGTTGTCTGTTCTTTATTTTATTTTATCTCAAGTTATATCTAGGCAAATTGTATTGAGCTTATTGGGTTTGATGATGTCATCTTCAAAGGTCAGCCAAAATTTAAATATAATATATACAGGGGTGCCACAGAAACCACTTCCGCTGCAAAAACCCTGAAAAATGATTCCGCGGTGCCACAGCACTTCCACCGAAATAGTTTTTGTGGATTTGAAAACACAAAACGTGACGTCATTTTTGATGCTGCCAGATCGATAGATTCGACATTTCGAAGTCGGGTTCAGTGATGCCACATATTGTAGTCAGATCAAATTTTATTTATTTTCGCGCCAACTTTTTAAACTTTTTTCTTTAATAAGAATAAAACAAATCTAAATGAATTAGCAACATTGGTTACATAACATTGTTTAAAGAATAAAAGAACCCAAAACCCAGCATTTTACACTAATTTGATTAAAATATTTGCTAATCAAATACATTCGTGAGGTTATCTGAGAATATGGCAGCCCTGGCAGCCAATATCGAATGGTTTGCGAAAAAACTAAAAACACCTAACTTTTTCGATGTTCTGTGGCACCGAGGAATTGATTTAGCGGAAATGCCTTTTTGTGGAAATGAAAACACCGGTGGTTTCTGTGGCACCCCTGATAATCTATATAATATAAGCATAACACCATCTGTTAGTCCCAGAAATCTGTTTCCAATTCTACAAAATATATCAAAATTACGCTGTCTACCGTGCGTATACTTGTTTTAAACTCAGTGTCCAAGTAAATCATCGATCTTCACTTTCTCAAGGGACAACGAAACCACAAACTTTGCTGCTAAGCTTCCCTAACACTTTTCAAGCTTCGAACCAAGTGGAGGGACCGTCGGAAAATGCAATTGACGGATCGCCTGGACTCGACTATTTGCTTTTCCTTTCGCCTAACCCGACAAAGTTATCACATCTCTCACCCTCCGGAAAACGGGCTTCGTGTAGTTGGCTGGGTAAACAACATAAGGCAACACCACTGGGCCACCAAATTGCATGTAATAAATGCGAGCAAGTAAATTTTGTCGCATGCAGTCAGCGTCAAAGGCAAAGAGTTTTCCACTGCCAGGCACGTAGCGAGGAGCCCTCCTTCTCTTTTCCCACCCTCTGGAACAAGTCGGGAAAGTCGACTATCAATTGGGGAATTGTTGGGCGGGGCTCTCGCCCCTCCTCGGCTCTGTGTGCCTGACAAATACGCTCAATGTCAAAGCTGGCACTGCGGGGATGCCAAGTTGCCTCCAGTTGCCTCCAGTTTGCTCCTCCGGATGCTCCAGACTCTAGCTTTCTGCTTTCTGGCCCCATATTGATGAGGCATCATCAACTATCGACTGGATTGCATGGCAATGCAGTGAATTTTAAAGCAAGCCAGCGGGGGCCAAAGGGAAAATTGGGAAAAACAAAACGTCTCGACTGCATTTCTATTCTGATGCATTTATTCATAAGGGAATGGGGATGGGCATGGGAATGGGTATGGGTGTAGGTTCAAGAAAAAGCCATCTCAATCCCCATCGATATCGAGAAATGATGAGCTGGGCTAAGTGGAAAACTTCTTAAGCGTTAATTCGGTTACTTTTTACGCCACATTTGCAGTCATCGAATGGCAATCAGAAAATAAAAATATAATCGAAACGAATCAAGTCGCATTAGGATTTTCGATTGCGATTTGCCAAGCGCCCAGAACCCAGATCCAGACATGTCCCCCAATCAATGCCAGAGTCCATAAACAGTCTCGGTTTATTGAGCGTCGAGCGTGGAAGCTTTTATAGAAATGGGGGACGTCTGCTCAGTGTTTTTCTCTCGGATATGTTCCTTGTTTTGGCTCTGTGCTTCTCGCAATTGCAGACGTCACTGCAGAAAACTTATAAATTAAAAGAGAATTCGTTTTTCTATATGGAAAAATGTGAATCCTTTCCCTTCCAAGGGTAACTAAGGTTGAAAATCATAAGAAAAAGTCCATCATCTCTTCTACTGATAGTTCAATTTACACACTTCCGCCCCCATTTCTTCCCGTGTAGACTGAGTGTCGCCACTTTGACCCAGTGGTTGGGCACTTTGCCTACAAATGAGGTTTCGTATGGTGGGACGCCGATGTCCTTTTAGATTTTATTGCTGCATCGATCGGCCATAGCATTTCAATCAAACCCCTCAACACGTACGCAGTGGGGTCAGCAGGGTATGAAAAGGGTCGTCCCAGGCTCCCTGGGCTCGAATGTTGGTCAGCAGAAAGTTGGCCATAACAAAGCTTATTACATTTTGGCCTCGTCCTTCTTGTGGAAGACGCAATGGAGCGCTAATCTGGCAGTGCCATAAGCAATATATCGAAATTGTTCTTCTCTTGAGCACGAGGGTGAGTGGCCGAGTCTATTGTTTAAACGGAAATGTTTAATTAAGTGAAGAGCGGCGGCAACAGCTGGCCGAATGGCTAAGAAAACCTCACAGATGCCAGATGTGGGCAGTCAATATGGGAACTCTGAATGGGGGGCAAAGAAAACTATGGGAATATTGACTCACAGCTATGATACAGTACCAGTACCTTAGGTTGATTGGCCAACGGTTTAGTTGCAGCTTTACAACAAATCAAATCTCGGCTAAATTGCAATCAAAAAAATGTTTTCAAGCAGCCCACTCGAACGCAATTTGAAATTCCATGACCACTCACAACAACACAATCGACAGACAGGACCTAGGCCCAGGGTCCGAACAAACAAATCAAAACAAAACAAAACCGATTGCATACCAATTTAAGAAAGAATGGAAAAAATGCCCGCCCCGCTGTGGGCATTCTGAATTGTTTGGGCGAAAAATCAAAAGTGGCAAATGGTCGAGTGTGGCAAAAAAAAAGAAGAAAAATAAGAGTGGCAGCATAGCCAACGTGTGCGAGACAGACGAAAGCAAATCAATCAAATCAAATCAAATCAATTGAAGCCACACACATCGCAGTATGAAAACTAAACACAAAGCGCACTGTTCACTTTCGCATATCGGCCACTTGAGTTTCGGGGCCAAAGACAAATAGCCAGCAGAACGCTCTTGGCTCTTAGCTAATTGGTAGCGACAACAGGCTTACACACACACACACAGTTCGGCCCAGAAAGATGATATCCTTAATTAGTTTTACAAATCGATTTGCCCGCCCACGCCCACTGTGCGGAGTGGACAAACAAAAAAGGGAAATCAATTCATGAATAGTTCAACATATTTGGCATAAGCCAAAGCTAAAGCAAAACAAAAACACAAAAACTCTCAGGGTCAGCTAACTGGGAATTAATGGAAACAGGAAGTCAAACACACCCCCGTCCACCCACCCCGCTTTCCATTCACAAAAACAAACACATGTTGAATCGATTTAAAAGTGTGAAACACATCAAAGCCTAAGGAAAACTGTTAATGGAAATTAGTTTGAGTTCACACTGAGATAGTGCCTAACTTATGCCTCTGAGGGGACTTCTCTCAATGGCAGTTCTTGTCGTATACGTGATATTACGTATACGTAACATTAAGTATACGTAATACTTATTTTTAATGATTTACTTGTTTTTTATTAATCTTTTTTATGTGCGTCTCCGGAAGAAGTTCTTCGTCAGTCCTTAGAACTAATATTACGTTTACTTTATATTAAGCATACGCAACTTTAGTGTTTTGTTTTCTTATTGTTTTTCGCTCTAATTTTGCTATATTTCAAGGGTACTTCTACAATATTATACTTCATCTTCATACCACTTTCTCTTTACAAAAATCTCCTTTCGATATTTCGCAATTTTGAAAGATTTCCACTTACCATAAAGCCAGCAAAAATAAACGGAGTAGAACTGCAAGTGAACTTAAAATATGTAAGTGCTAGACATCCAAAACATGCTAAGCACACGCTCATCAGGCTTAAATATGCAAGACCCCTACAAATATTTCAACAGTCCCCAATCGCTGGCCAGCACTTGGCGGAGGAGCAGCAGCAACAACGACAGCAACAGCAACAGCAACAGCATCAGCAATCTGCAGTGGAAGCTCACCCACATTGGACGTGTGCCAGCGGAAAATGCATTTCCATTTGCAACTCTCTCTCGGTCCGCTGTCAGGGCATCTCGCCATCGCATCCTTCGGGGAAGTCCCCTTTACCCATCCATTACGTCCACGGCATCCGATATTCGACGAGTCTCGGGCCAGCGTTCGATTCGCAAGGCACAAAATGTGCATTCGAGTGCAACTTTTGACTGACTGACAGCGCACTGTGTATGTAGGCAGCGCGAATGTGCACATTTACAGGGAAATGTCAATAAGTTGGAGCATTAATAAGAACGAACTTGAAAATGTAGTTTCCGAACTTTGAATCACATTAGGATTAAGAAAAATGCAATCCACAAATTGGAAATTATTTTTATCACCTAATAGTTTCCCTTACAGTCACGTTACACTGTACTTACTTGGGCGTGGCCAAACACCTACACATTTCCGCACTCACATGGAGTGCACCTGGCTAGCAGTTTACATGGCTGATTTGCTTTTTGCCAATGATGATGATGATTTTCATGTTTATCAGTTGCAGGTATGTCCTGTCTCCCCTGTCTCCCTGCTTCAGTGTCCATCCATCTGTCCGCCCCACTGGCATTTCTCCCTTTTTGTCTTTTTTTTTGTATGTGTCTGTCAGTGCCGCTGCGATTGTGCACGAGTACGCATCAATTTTCGAATGACTTGGACCCGCATTAACTTCCAGAAACGTGCCACATCCTAGGTTCCAGTTTCCTGGATTTCCGTTTCCGGATATTCCTGTGGCAGGAAAACCAGAGCGCTTACAAATTGCTGACATTTCACAAGCGATTGACATAATCGGCAAGGAATTGGACGAATTTGCAGTAATTTAGGTTCAAATAGCAAGATCTAACTGGGAATTTAAGTTCACTAAAGAAACTTGTTTATTGAAAAGGAAGAACTAAAAGTAAACAATATTATTTCATTACCTAATGGGCATTAGCAGAACTTAGCGAAGAATAATTCTATCTAGCACCAGAACCTTAAACAACATAAAATATAATACTTAGGCATTGTTTAAATTTAAAAAAGAAACTTAAAGAATTGTTTAATAATACATTTCTGTGCATTTTGAGTGCCGAAATACATTTATGGTTTAATTAAGCCTCAGTAAAGCATATTGCTTGCTTTAGCTTTCCACAAACGGAATCCGAGGCACTGCTGGCTTCGAATGCCATCGCCTTCGTCCAATCAGCCAGTTGGCAGAGCAGCGCTCATTACTTTACGGCGAATATTTTCCGCTTCATCAATCTGCTGCTCATTTGGCGAGCATTTTCCTCCATCCCGTCCCGCTTTCCCCCCACACCCTTGCCTTTATCCCAATTGCTCACACATCAGCGTGTTCCTGTCATTGGCAAACAACAAAAAGAGAAAATAAAGAAAGAAGAATGAAACCGGGAAGGCACATGGACAACAGCAGCGGAATCCCCGGATTCCGGGGAAAGCCGGAGAAGCGGAAGAACGGAGAGGACAGGGGACATACCCAAGAAACCAAGAAATCCGCAGAAAGCCAAACAGAAGTCCGCATCAACACGTTTAACAAATTTGCAGCCAGTCCGTCGTCCCTGAGTTGATATATAGCACTGCTGCAAACGGAGCGGGATTGGGTTTTTTGATTTTTAATATTGTTGAACACTTTACCCCACTCCAAATGCCCGAGTGCCCCACTAAATGCAATTTCTAGTCGAAAACAACACCGATAGCTGCGTAATAAAAGCGCAAAATTGCATGAATACTGTGTATGCGAAGTGCCCGGCGTCTGTCCGTGTGCGGATAAGGCCCCAGGGGCCGCATGGATGGTCACATCCCATATCCCGCAGTTTCCATTCCATTCACCGAGCCCAACTCAACTCGACTCGGCTCGGATCGCATTTTATTGAGAACAGGTAACGGGTTGGGGGGCGAGTTTCATTTAGGCCTAGTCCAGTTCAATTCAGTTCATGCACGTACACGGGGAGAAGAAATGTAGAAGAGAAGTTTCAGGACATAAATATTTAATAAAGGAATTTTTTAAAGACTACTTATATTATAAACCCAACTTAAACCTTTCCATTCACAAGTTTACAAGCCAAGATCTTAAAGGTAAACATTTATTTTCATTTTACCACGATTTTCCTAGCACCTAAGTGAAAACTTAATCCCAAGCAACAGTGTATAACCAGGTAATGGGAGAAACTGCCAGAGCAGTAAATGAACGCAGGTGGTTCCCGATGGAAATTGGCAACGAAGTCTTATCTGCCGGCTGGCCAGTTGTCAACTCGGTGCCAGATCAGCGGC
The DNA here is from genome assembly GCA_008042635.1 of Drosophila nikananu. Classification (NCBI taxonomy): domain Eukaryota; kingdom Metazoa; phylum Arthropoda; class Insecta; order Diptera; family Drosophilidae; genus Drosophila; species Drosophila nikananu. The sequence continues at coordinate 24,132 of VNJV01003422.1, read as the reverse complement.
CTTTAATTGCCCCCAGAGAGACAGTGGAAAATCTAAGGGAAAAACACAGAGCCAGATACCGCCCCTTCGAACCCAACATTCCCTTCACGGAATCAATGTTTACTTAGGCACAAAAACATTTCATAATTTCCAATCAATTGCACCCGTTTTAATTACGCGTAAAATATTTTAAATTCCCAAAGCTCAAAGAGCTCGCCGCACAATCAAAGCGAATCATTTTCGCTGCCTTCGTTTTGTTTGTTAAGAATTTCGTAATTTTCTTCTTTTTGGGCTCTTTTCTTAAATAGGGGATGCGGATGGGTCTGTGTTGAAATTATTGTATGCCACATTAATCATGCAAATGCAAATCATGCAAACAAGCTGAAAAGTTCCTGCGACTAGCGATGTACTGTGTATCAGTATAGCAGGGAAAATAAAAGCTATAAAATCCTGAAAGAAAGAAAAGTTTTTATTTCAAATTAATTTAAACTTAATGAGAATTAAAGAACTTACATAAAAAACAACACTTGGAAACAATTTAAAAAACCAATCTTAAAACCGATAGATTCAATAAGTTTTATTTCAAATCGATTATTAATCAACCTGGAATATACAGAACTTTTATATACATTCTTGATTTTTAATATATGTACTAAGTCCTCAGAACATTTCCAGCTTTAATTTGATATATAGAAAATTAAATTTTATTAAAAATACATTAACTATCAGAAATTTCGATACATTTGACCCCCAACAATCAATAAATATCGATACCTTTGCTATCACACACCCATCACTGCCAATTAAGAGAAATTCCCCAAGATGCATATGCCCCTGTATACAGTATATTTTATTGAAACGAGTAGCGCGTATCTCTTTCGTTCCGTGTGGCAAACTTGATCAGCATCAAAGGCGAATCGGCCTTTTGTATTTTTAGCCGACCAAGTGCCTAATGTGGGCTATAAATAAAGCCGTGTGGGTGGGCTTGATGTCGAGGATGCGTGTATCTTGCAGATATGCCGGAACTCTTGCATATTTAATGAGCCTGACACGGCGCAAAATTGAGGAAAACAAATGAGCACGGACCTTAACAATGGCGTTGGGATACCCTTTGCCAGCTTACAAAAACTGTACTTACCAAGGAAGGACTTTAAGGTTTTCATTCGATTTTTCCCAAACGAAATGTATACCTTTTCTTTTTTGGGCCCCCGCTAAAGTTGCCAAACTTTGCCTCTGCTGGGAATCTGCATGCAAACACACAAATGCTAATGACAAGTTTGCCAAAAAGGACATGTCCATGTGTATGGGAAGCCATCCCCAACATACAAATGTACATATGTGCGGGTGCTTCAATATATAAAGAAATATATATACTATATATATTTATGCGGAAGCCCGTTGAGTCAAGGTCGCTTCCTTTGCGGGCGACTGCATAACGAGTTCAAAAAACTTTCCCCCATTCCAGCGAACTTGAGTCGGAGGGGTTCCCAACTATCCTAAGCTGTTCATTCGCACTCGCCGGCCCAAGAACACGGATCGCTGGCTGCTTCTGTAATCAGGAGAGCTTTGTAACCAGCTTATCGGCCGGCGGCCAGGACGGGCCAGAAACAAAATGGGCCAGGTCCCCGTCTCAAGTCTCACTCAGCCCACGAGTTATTCAATTATTTTGCGTAGATTCCCGCTGAAAATCAGTTTATGGAATAGAATAGAATTCTAGACATGCTCTGGAAAAAATATGTATTACCTAGAATTGACCCTGAAAATTATGCAGAATTGTTAAACTTGTTTTATGGTTTATTTATATATTTTTGATGGACACAATAGACCCTAGTGGTCGCAGTAAATATTATTAATTATATATTTTTGATGAGCATCTTATAATATTTATCTGAAACTGAACTGGTTTAAATTTCTTAATATGTATTATTTCCAAAGAGTAACCAATATTATTTAACTTAAAAGTGTTCTCATAAAATTTACAAATATACAACTCATTAACTATGGTTTATTTATTGCTTTGATAAAGTATTTCCAAGTGTTTAGAATTGCTAAACCTGTTAGGCTAATTAATAAATATTTGTGTAAGTCAATTGTTATATTATATTATATCCCAGTATCTTCATTATAACTCAGTTAAAAGCTGAATTTATTTCCTTAAGCCAGAGTCTTTAAGGTTGCTTCATTTCCGGGTGCTTGTTGAGGGGCTCACTTTGGGTGGCACCCTTGAACTCGAATCGTGTTCAAAATTCGGCTGACCAACCAACTAAAAAACGCTTAAAAACTTTTTCCCCATCTATTTGTTGGGCCCCCAAAAAAGAGAGAAAAACATGATAGAAAAAAACAAGAAACCGAAAATACTTCTCGGCTAAAAGCTTTACATTTGCAGACAGAAATCAAGGTAGGATTCAGGGGCATTAGCAATCTGCCAAACCCCCTCGGCCCGCGGTCCATGGCCCAAAGCGAAAAAAACGCGAAACAATTTTTGGCTGAATGAAAATGTTTGCCTCAAAGTTGATCCTTCCTCTCCCGCTTCCTGCAGAGCTGCCGAGCTGCCGCGCTGCTGGAGAGTTCAGTTTATGAGCGGGTTATTTTGATTAATGTTCTTTCAACTGCCACCGGGCATGGGCGTGGCAAGCAGGCAGGAAGGGGGCAAAGTTGGCAAGAGCTTAGCGGATATGGAAGTGTCAAGTGAAAGAGGAAAAAGCAGAGCAACAATTATTCGATGATTATGGGGCAGGGGACGGAGAGTGGGAAAGATGAGCGGAGTATTGACGCAGCAAGCAGGGCAAGTGAAAGGACTCGCGGTTCATTGTCCAACTTATCCTGGAAGCCATCTGGCCGGGAAAAGAATTTACTTAGGGCCATCTGTTCCGACCCGCTTTGGCTTGACATTTTTAATTACTTTTAAATATTTTATCCCACGCAGAGATAATGCGACAAGATTTGTCATTTAAATTGTTAATGACCTTCTGACCCGTGCCTTCTTGGGCTGACCTTTTTCTGGTATTTTCTTTGGCCGAGTCGAGTCTTCTTCCCATCGTTCGAATGTCCTTTGTGCATGCTTATTGACAAGTTGTAAATAATTTGGATTTGACATGATCCTGATTGCCTTGTGCTCCACTCACCGCCCTAACAATTTTCCGGGGGGCCTGATGGCAAAAGTTTTGCCCATCGATGACACGGGACGACGACAACTCGACACACGGGCCCATGGAACCCCTTTCGTCACCATGGTGCCTTCAACTTGACCCACCTTCTGGGGGATTGGAAAACAAATAATAATATTTATGCATTTAAAAGTTAAAGTTTATCTTTCAATTTCAAATACCTTTCCGTTGCATTAAATTTAAAGCTTACACAATTTTATCCCTGACTTTCAGCTGAGATTTAATTTTCTGTTGTGATTTCCCTTATTTTATCACCCCTTGCTCCTGTCTTTACGAGCTCCTCCTTGTCGAGAGCGTCAAAGCAGCCACATTTATGCATAATGAACACGATATCCGAGGATATTCCCTCCTCCATTTGGGGTTTTTGCAGCCACATTAATCCTGTTTTCCCCACACATTTGTCTCCGCAGACGGAAGCCAGCGAAGCCGCACATTCCGACCGCCTGCCAACCGAGACGAGACGCATGTGAGCGCAACCGAAGCCCCAAGGAGCAAGTGGCGATGCCAAGATGCCATCGGCAGATCAGATCCTGTTCATAAATGTCACCACAACGGTGGCGGCGGCGGCTTTAACCGCTGCTGCCGCCGTCGGCAGTACGACGAAGTCCGGAGGCGGCGGCGATGTCGTCACGGATGCGGCGGGCATCGAGGTGGAGACGATGGCCAACATATCCGGCTCGCTGCTGGTGGAGGGCCTCACGACCGTGGCGGCGGCGGCAATGAGCACAGCTCAGGCAGACTCAGGCTCTGACCTCGATGACGCCGGAGAGTGCGGCGGGGAAGTAGAGGAGCTGCACAGCAGCGTACTGGGGCTGCAGCTGGCGGTGCCGGAATGGGAGGCCCTGCTGACCGCCTTGGTGCTGTCCGTAATCATTGTGCTGACCATTATTGGAAACATCCTGGTGATCCTGAGCGTGTTCACCTACAAGCCACTGCGCATCGTCCAGAACTTCTTCATCGTGTCATTGGCGGTGGCCGATCTAACGGTGGCACTGCTGGTGCTGCCATTCAATGTGGCCTACTCGATCCTGGGGCGGTGGGAGTTCGGCATCCACCTGTGCAAACTGTGGCTCACCTGCGACGTGCTCTGCTGCACCAGCTCCATCCTCAACCTGTGCGCCATCGCCCTGGATCGCTACTGGGCGATCACGGACCCGATTAACTACGCCCAGAAGCGGACCGTCGGCCGCGTCCTGCTGCTCATCTCCGGCGTCTGGTTGCTCTCTCTCCTGATCAGCAGTCCGCCGCTGATCGGCTGGAACGACTGGCCGGACGAGTTCACCAGTGCCACGCCCTGCGAGCTGACCTCACAGCGCGGCTACGTCATCTACTCCTCGCTGGGCTCCTTCTTCATCCCGCTGGCCATCATGACCATTGTCTATATCGAGATCTTTGTGGCCACGCGGCGACGCCTGCGGGAGCGGGCCAAGGCCAACAAGCTCAACACGATCGCCCTGAAGTCCGCCGAGCTGGAGCCCATCACTAACTCCTCGCCGGCCGCCGCATCTACATCCGCCATGGGCTCCAAGTCGCGCATTCTGGCAAGCTGGCTGTGCTGCGGCCGTGATCGCGCCCACTTCACCACTCCCATGATCCAGAACGACCAGGAGAGCATCAGCAGTGAGACACACCAGCCCCAGCAGCAGCAGCAGCATCATCCGGATGGCTCCAAGGCGGGATCCCAGGGCAGTGGGGATCCGCAGCAGCAGCAGCAGCATGTCGTTGTCCTGGTAAAGAAGTCGCGGCGCGCCAAGATCAAGGACTCGATCAAGCACGGCAAGGCCAGGGGCGGACGCAAGTCACAGTCCTCGTCCACCTGCGAGCCCCACGGCGAGCAGCAGCTCCTTCCCGCCGGCGGAGGAGGAGGAGGAGGAGGTGGCTGTGGCACCGGGGGCGGACACTCGGGCGGAGGGAAGTCCGATGCCGAGATTAGCACAGAGAGCGGAAGCGATCCCAAGGGATGCATACAGGTGAGTGGAAATATATATATATTTTAATCAATTTTTAATCGCTACTGCGACATTTATTTCAGGTGTGTGTCACCCAAGCGGATGAGCAGACGTCCCTCAAGCTGACCCCGCCGCAGTCATCGACGGGCGCTGCCGCCGTATCCGCCACGCCGTTGCAGAAGAAGGCGAGCGGCGTCAACCAGTTCATCGAGGAGAAGCAGAAAATCTCGCTATCCAAGGAGCGGCGGGCAGCCCGCACCCTGGGCATTATCATGGGTGTCTTTGTCATCTGCTGGCTGCCCTTCTTCCTCATGTACGTCATCCTGCCGTTCTGCCAGAGCTGTTGTCCCACGAACAAGTTCAAGAACTTCATCACCTGGCTGGGCTACATCAACTCCGGCCTGAACCCGGTCATCTACACCATATTCAACCTGGACTACCGGCGGGCCTTCAAGCGGCTCCTAGGCCTTAACTGAGACCCGTTCAGGGGATTGGGGACGGGACGAAGCTGGGGGCGGGAACGGAAAGGCGAGCGGGAGAGCGTTACTCAGAGCGTGTGCCAAACTTAAAGCGAGGATGATGCGATCAGCAGAGATCTCAGTAAAAAATTGGGCCCCAATCCGAAAAAATATTCGCTCGAAAATCACTGTCGAACTTCTAAGGCCGAGCGTGTGGGCAACTCACACTTTCAGTCATTTTCCAGTCATAAGTGAGTTTAACCCAAAAAATTTGATGTTATGGTTTCCTATATTTTATCATTATAAAATAATTTAAGAAATATGAATAGAATGTCTGAAAGTATGTGTACTAGTTTGGTTTGCTGGAAAGATTACCTTGAACCTTATAGGTTTCACTTTTGATTTTGTTTCCCGCTGTTTGAACTTACTTTGGATAAATATATTTCGAATGTCCACTGCCATTAAAGTAATTCGACTTACCTGCTAGGTAAGGAAAGTTCAAGTTCGAGAAGTTCGACTCTATTTGAATTGTCGTAACGAGAATGCCATCTTTCAGGGGGCATAACTGCTCCGCAAGGCATTGCAAGGTCCCCTAAGATTAATGTAAGCTGTTGAATACTCATAAATAAAAGTAGTACAGGTGGAATAAATCTCACGTCGGCCACGTCCATAAAGGAAATCATCAACACTACATACCTATCGAATACATAACCATACGACATTCATGATAAACAAGCTAAGTGACATCCCAAACGAGAAAAGCATCAAATTGAATTTAATAAAATTAAATTAAATATTTAGGCACAGGATTTGTGGCAAAACTTTCGTGTTTCACTCTATGCGTATGGTATAAACCAAAGAAAAATGTTAGTTAAATGAAATCTGCGCTCAAGATATGTAAAATTAATGGAATTAAGCGAAATACAAACTTCCAAGAAACGAAATATGTTTTCTATGCATTACTTTAGCGATTTGTATTTAATTGTAATTTAATTGTAGGTAAACAAAAAACTAAACTACTATACTTAATGTATACTTTCAAATACGCTTTAAACTATTTGTTAAATAATTTAACAATTAATTGTTTTTATGACAGAGCAACAATTGTGTTGAGTGGGCAGCTAAAAGCTTGCGCATCGAAAAATACTTAAGATAGATAAATGTTTAATTGCACATTGATTGCAGAATGCAACAGAGTTAGCGAACTGGAGTACTATAATTCGATGTATAAACCAACGTACATGCTATACCGTATATACCACAATTTATGACTTTTAACGACGATGTACGATAATTTCACTAATTAACGTGTTTAACGAGCAAACGCAAGCTAAACATAAACGAAACCAACAAAAGACAGATTCGAATAAAAGTTATGAAGGAAAAATGGTTCCACACTGTGTTTAAATTTAAATTAAGTTGTAGATTTTGGGAAGCTAACAGGACTAATATATTATATAAGAATGACATTTAACGATTTTACGTGTGTTTTTTAGACAAGATAACCATCCGATTAAGATATTATCGCCCACGATCACTTTGATTAAATAACTTTAAAAAGGCAAGTATATTCCTGTTCTTGATTCTGAGAGTTGTTTCACTTTGTGTGCAATTTATTACCTAATAATTTCAAAAATTCAAAATCCCTAAAAGTTGCCGCGCAACATTAGCAGTGCTGCCACTATGTTGCCAGATTTTAGAAAAGGTCGGCAATGATGACCGACATTCCTCTCGATAGACGGGACTTTTTATCGATAGACACCACAAAAAGAGCACATCATAAATTTCAGTTAAATTTGAACTGGCGAAATTTAAATTGCAAGTAGTTGCAAATCTGATGATTACACAGTAAAAATGTATTAATAATTAGCCCAACAGTATTGCGAAGATATATATATCACTATTATGATCCTGTTTTAACTAATATTATATAATCATTCATATAGATATATCCATAACTATTCCCTCAAAACATACACTAGGTAGGCGGCTATAGCTAGATCATGTCGTCTGCTGTCACAGATATTAAAATAATGGTTATTATCAAATAAAAAATAATATAAGCTAAATATTATCTGAAAGTAGTTATGAGAAGTAGTAGTTATTAAATTAAATTATCAAGCAGGAGGACAAACACGTGCAGTTTAAGTGCGACCGTTTTGTGGAAGATTGATTTTTTTGATTTGGTATTTTCATGAATAATTTATTTGAAACTATCGATACTATCACTAGAACCGTCGAAATGTTGACATCTCTATTGTACAATTGTTGAGATTTCAAATTGTTTCAATATTCAAATATATACAAACATATGTATATTATAACAGCAGAAAGATAAAGAAAACCCAAACTCGAACACCGTGACCTGACCCCGTCTACCTGCGGGCGCAGATTTCCGCGAAGGTAGCCGCGGATCACAGGCAGAGCTCAGTTTTGTTGCCTGAAGGATTGTTTATAAGAAACCGACGCGCCATCGATGCGAGCCAGATAATGGACACTTCGGATGCAGTAAATACGTGCGCGGAGGAACGCTGCAGAGAGCAGCTGCAGTGCTCGCTGTCCTCCGTGGATCTTGAGAGCGAAAGCGACCTTTCGCTGGCCTTCGATCGGGAGGAAGCGTCTCCCGTGGGCAGCTGCGACGAGCTGCCGGCCTTCGAAATCCGCGCCTTCTCACCGCACGGACGCACCCCGTCGCCGATCGACGACCTCAATCTCTCGGACATCGAAACACCAAAGCAACAGCTCCTGCCCCGTACACAGGAGGTGGAGTCCCGGCAGAACAATCCAGAGTACGTGGCCCTGCACGAGATCAACGCCCAGATCAGCCCACCCAGCGACGCCGACGACTCTGGGGCCACGCTGAGCCGCAGCAACAGCCTAGAGACCATTTTTGAGGGCGTCTTTCTGAACACTCCGCCGCGCGAGAAGGCCACCAGCTCCTCGCGCTACACGCCCAAGCGCAGTCGGTCGAATCTCATGGAACTGATGGCCGTCGGCAACCGCTTACACAGCGGCAAGGAGAATCAATCACCGGGAGCGGCGCGTGTGCCCAACTCTCAGGACCCCACCTAGTGACCATGCCACGACCATAACCAAAAACTACAGAGCACTCGCTCAGACTGCCATCAATGTTCTAGACTAAGATTCGAATTAAATGTAAGTGTGGAGACACCATTCCACCAGGCGGGCAGGTGTACGCAACGTTTTGTGTATCCTCCCCTGAACAGATAATAGCTGCTTGCTGCCAAGGTCAGGCCAGAAGTTATTAATTTTTATGGTTAATAAAGATTGTCTTTCCATGTTTCAAACATAAACTCCGAATTTTGCATGTGTATTCCTCCCAGGTAGTCTGGGTAATCAGCGGGAATAGTTACAGGTGTGGGATAAGCAGCCGTACCTGCACCGCGGATGATTAGGGATTAACTCATGGGAACAGATGACCATTAAACAGCCGATAAAATATATGTTTTATCTTCTGTATATTATCAGAGAAACTAAATATTTATTATTCCGATGACCTTTATTGAATACCTCCTATTCTAAATGTTATACTACTTTTAGTTCTATGTAACTTATGACTATTCTTACACGCTAGTTTATATGGAAAACGGTATAAAAAATAAGTACTCTTCGTGTAATATCTCTCTTTGTAAGATAATTGAAGCACCACGTTCAACCATTGGTTGCCAAATTCGCGTTTTACACGAATTCCTGATTTGGTGGAAGCATAACTTTAACGTAAAATGGGAAATTAAAGTAACGAACATTTCAGAAGTTGAAAGTATTGAAAAACCGGAATGTTTCTCCTACGAAAGCGAACGGATTAAGAATTTCGGACAGAGAATTTCGTAACTGTATAATTACAGAAATGAATGACACTTGATGAAGGTTAGCTTCTTTCTCCGATCGCTGTCCAGGCTCCTCCACATGACCAGCCGGTCACTACGCCTCCGATCAAAAATTCTTGGAGTGGCGCGAAGCCGAGAAGACTTTCACGCGCAACAATCCCGGATTGACCTCCTGCCAGCTGCCAAGTGGAACGAGATTAGCCAGGTTAGAGACCAAATAAAAGCCATTGACTTACCGCAATCGTCGCTCGCCCAGCCTGTACTTAACACGGTTCTTGATGGTGGACACACCGTTGGCACTGTGCAGACCCCGTCCCGTAATAATGAAGACATGCTTGTAAACGCGTGTGCAATTGCGCAGCACAGTAATGTGGCGATCGAGGAAAAGGTCCAGGCAGCTAATTGCCTCCACCGTGTGCAGGTAGTGAAGGTCGAGCAGGTCCGGGTTGTTTTGCGTGTGCCGGTGCACCTCCATGATGCAGTTGGCAGCCCGCTGGTTGAAGGCGTCGATCTTCTGCTTGTGGAGATTCGCTATCTCGGAGTAATAGAGCGCCACATTGCCATTGCCCCGTTGAACAGCCTGTTTCGCCTTTAGGTAGCATTCGGCCTTCAGCTGGGAGTGATGGGCAGCCAGGTTGCGAGTCTCCTCAAAGTCCCGCAAAGCTGCACACTTCGCCTCCTCGTGGAGCAGTGGTGAGCGGCTGGCTGAGGATTGGGAGCTCGAGCGGTGCCCGGAGGAGCTCTGTTCCTGCTTCTTATGCTCCTCCAGAACCACCTGCGCACTTAGCTAAGGGATACGAAAATCGGAAGGTAAGATATTACCAGTATTTTAGATTATTTTCAACTTACCTTTTCGCCCTCTCGAAGCGCTTTCTCATAGAGTTCCGCCCCGCTGAGCGTGCTCTGCACGTTGCCGCCAAGGACCTCGACCGTTCGACTGTAGTTGCTGCCAGTTGCCATGAAGGTTTCGAGCACGGTATCGTTTGGTATCTCGGGAAACGTCTCGCACAGCTTCATTTTGGTCAGATGGGTGGCAATGTCGTTGGGCGGTTGCTTGCGAGCGGCTAATTCAGCCGCCTGCTTGGCGGCCAGCTGCTCGCTGTTATAGATGCTCCACGCCAGCTCCATGTCTAGCAGCTCGCCCACATTGCTTGGTGACTCGCTGCACTCGGCGTATTCCGGATGCTTTAGCAGGCGGGCGAACTGTTCGTCGTCGCGCAGCGTCTGCTGGCGCTGCTCCTCCTGTTGATTATATACGGCCTCTTTCCACAGCATATACAGCTGCTTGGCCAGCTGGAGCGGCATAAAGATCTTGGTGGCGACGGGTAGTTCTTGCTCCAGCGGCACCACCTCGTCCTCAGTGTCGAACTGAGCGCGCAGACGCTCAATGAACATGCTGCCTAGATCCATTTCCAGCAGAGTATTGTCTTCAGAGTCTACCTCCTCCTCCGCATCCTCTTGCTCCGCCCCAGGCTCATCGGTCGCTTCTGGCACAGCGGGTTGATCTAGAATCCCATTGCGGATGTCACGGATTTTGCGCGTATGCTCGGAGTATTGTTCATCGCCTAAAACAAAAAATATTTAATATTTGTTTAGTTTCATTTACGTTTCCATATTACCTAGCACAAAGCAATTCGCGATTTGCAACTGCAACTCCTTGTTAGTGGGCCCTGAGGAGCGTTTGTTACGCGTTTGACGCTGCGGTTTTGGCACTGGCTTGGCCGCTGCCGCAGATGGCGACGAGGAACGAGGAGTGGGGCTTTCTGGGGATCCCGGATTGGCGCAGTCGCATTGAAATTGCAAAGCCTCCTCTGGACTAAGAACGGTCTCTGATTCGAACTGATCCGATCCAGACTCGGCATTTAGTTCGTCCTCCTTGATTAATATATCGACGGCCCAGTCCACGTCGGCGTTGCACTTTACAAAGAGGTCCCAGAGGCCCGTCATCTGCTTGTTTGGGTACATCTGGCGCAGTAGCGCAAATCCTCCCGGCTCGTTTGGACAGTTAAGGCAGTGCCGCCGCTGAAAAGGCTTCGATTCACAGGCTTCCGTCTTTGGTTTCGCCTCCACCACCTCATCCACCACTTTGCAGTCATCGCGTAGTAGGTCGATAAGAGATTTCTCACTTAACCCTGACCCTGGAATAGTCGAGCCTGCCGATTCCGGCAATTCTGATGTCTGGGACCAGTAGGATGGTGCTCCTTGCTCGTAGGGCACCCAGGTCTGTGCGTTTGCATTCAGCTTGGTATTTGTGACAGGCTGAGGAGGTGGCAACAAAGCATCCAATGATTGATTCTGATCTAAATGGTTGGCAACAGGAACGGCGGGCATTGGAGGATATTGTCGAAGCTGCGGCAATGTCACCGTGTATTTTGTCTCCTTCATGAGCTGTGGAAAAATAAAATGAACATTATAGACAGGACTAGTTTTCGGTTTTTGGTATGGAGCTCACCCGAATCATTTCGGCTACGGTGGTGCGCTCGTACCGCTCGAGCATTCGTTGGATGTTCTCCCTTGGCACCTGGTGGACATTCTTTTGGGCCAACTTGCTTGCTGACTTACACCAGCTGGTCTGGGGCTCCAGCAGCTCCAGCACGTAGCCGTATTTCACGGCTATCTGGACATACGGCTGCATCTCCCACACCATCGTGTTGGTGTTGTCCACAAAGATGGGGCTCCAACCGCGAGCAGCCTTATCCCGCACCCTCTTCTGGTTCCACTCGTGGGCAGCGGGCAGCAGGGTGGGATTGAACTCATACCCGTGCCGCGACTTAAAGTAGTCGTCAGTGCCAAGGACAAACTCTTGCACGCCGTGGCGCTCCAGCAGATGGCTCTGGCGCAACAGAGATTCGGCCAGAGTAGACTTTCCGCTGCCCGGAGGACCACGCATTATGACCATAAGCTTGTGGCCCGCCTGGGCCTGTTGGCAGATCCCATTCAGTTGTTTGCTGTTGTTGTTATTGTGCGAGGGTCTGTTTGAATTGCTGGAGGGGCACATTCTGATGGAACTCGATGCTCCGGGAGCGATATACTTTCTTGGAGTATTATTGTTGCCCTGGCTGATAGCTTTGCTGCTGTTGCATCGGTTGCTGTCATTGTTGGTTTTGTTGTTGTTTCCATTGTTATTGCTGGCATTGCCCACCAAGAGCGCCAACTCCGCTGGCTCAGCAGATTTGGGCACCGCCGACATCGTTGAGTACGTCTCACGTAATGCGTAGTAATCAGAGCTCTTTCTTCGCCCCTTATCGCATCCGGGCCTTAGACTCACCACTACTAGACCAGACCAGATGAATCTCAAAGCCAATCGATGCCAAAACAGTTGCACACGCCTGGCTCCCCTCTCCCCTTCTCACACGTGCAGGTGGCTCTCGTGCAGGATGAAAACCTCGCGCCAATATGTTTGTTTATCTTGAAATGGAAATCAGTTGCATCGCTTGGCCAAAATGGGAAAAAACCACGTCTGAGCAGAGTCTATCGATGGGCCATGCAATCGGGTGTGCGTAATCGATAGTCAACAATTGTTCATTTCTAAACCAAATTAAAATGTCCATCACCGGTTTGATCTTTTGTCTTTTTCATTTTTATAATGAGTAATAAAACATCTTTGTAAAAACTGCAAAATTTATTTAAAGATAAAAGTGATTTTTGTTCACAAATAATGAGCCCATAGATTAAAATGATATTGTATTAGAAGAAATTAAAACAGGCTTCTATTTATTCTGAAACCACTTTGACACTTTTGACAAGCCATCCTTGGATGCACTGGCCACAGAAGTAGCCGACGAAACTAGTTTGGATCCTAAAGCTGATGCAGCATCGGAATCCTTAACTTCAGTAGCCCAATCTGTGATTGTACCGATCTTATTGATTCCAGCCAGGCTTATTTCTCCTACTTTTGACAAGCCATCCTTGGATGCACTGGCCACAGAACTAGCCGACGAAACTAGTTTGGATCCTAAAGCTGATGCAGCATCGGAATCCTTAACTTCAGTAGCCCAATCTCTGATAGTACCGATCTTATTGATTCCAGCCAGGCCTATTTCTTCTACTTTCGCCAATCCATCCTTGGATGCACTGGCCACAGAACTAGCATACGAAGCTAGTTGCGATTGTAAAGCTAATGCGGCATCGGAATCCTTAACTTCAGTAGCCCAATCTATGATTTTTTTTATAACATCCTGGCTTATTTCTTCTAGTTTTCCGCTCCGCCATAGCCTGTACGTTACATATCCCACCACAAAAATGCAGGTATAGAAGAATAAGCCCTTACCATTGCCTTTACCTCCTGAACCTCTGGAAGTTATCTTAAATTAGTATTTTTGTGAAGATTTTTGGTCTTTCTTCATTTTACCTGGATGTATTATACGCGGTTCTTTTTATAGGATCGCTCAGGACGCGATACGCTTTATCGATAGCTCCAGGAGTTCTCCTTACTGGGTGCCATTTTAACGCTGCACTGCGAAAAGCTTTATCAATACGATTTCCCGAGGCTTGCGGGTGCACACCCAGCACTTCGTAGTGATCCTGCGTAGATTCTGCGTTGCCCATTGTGTTCCTGTAAAATATACATTAGACATCTGCATTCCACTCATAACATACGTCACATAGAATACATTCGAATGGAATTGAATTGAATGAGTGAAACGCACGAAATGAAACGACATTGTATGANACTTTTGACAAGCCATCCTTGGATGCACTGGCCACAGAACTAGCCGACGAAACTAGTTTGGATCCTAAAGCTGATGCAGCATCGGAATCCTTAACTTCAGTAGCCCAATCTCTGATAGTACCGATCTTATTGATTCCAGCCAGGCCTATTTCTTCTACTTTCGCCAATCCATCCTTGGATGCACTGGCCACAGAACTAGCATACGAAGCTAGTTGCGATTGTAAAGCTAATGCGGCATCGGAATCCTTAACTTCAGTAGCCCAATCTATGATTTTTTTTATAACATCCTGGCTTATTTCTTCTAGTTTTCCGCTCCGCCATAGCCTGTACGTTACATATCCCACCACAAAAATGCAGGTATAGAAGAATAAGCCCTTACCATTGCCTTTACCTCCTGAACCTCTGGAAGTTATCTTAAATTAGTATTTTTGTGAAGATTTTTGGTCTTTCTTCATTTTACCTGGATGTATTATACGCGGTTCTTTTTATAGGATCGCTCAGGACGCGATACGCTTTATCGATAGCTCCAGGAGTTCTCCTTACTGGGTGCCATTTTAACGCTGCACTGCGAAAAGCTTTATCAATACGATTTCCCGAGGCTTGCGGGTGCACACCCAGCACTTCGTAGTGATCCTGCGTAGATTCTGCGTTGCCCATTGTGTTCCTGTAAAATATACATTAGACATCTGCATTCCACTCATAACATACGTCACATAGAATACATTCGAATGGAATTGAATTGAATGAGTGAAACGCACGAAATGAAACGACATTGTATGAGTGAGAGGTTCTCATTGCACTCATAACTTACTACCTGCAACGAAATGAACGTAAATGAATGAAGCGTAAAATGAAATGTAACATTTGGAAATGCCTAGAACATTCGAATGATTCGAGTTGTTGCGTGCGAATTCGGTATCTGTATATTATACATATGTACATATATAAATACGCATATAGCCGATATTTTGCTCTTCAATAATTTTGGGGAATATACCGAATTATAAATTGTTTATTTGCTTACCCTCGGATTAGGTTTTTCAGAAAGCGATGACGACAGTAAATGGGTTATTTCCAATCAGTGGTATATCGATATCTTAGCTATTTTATAGCCAAAACTGCTTACTTATCTATTTCCCAAAATTTTTCAAATGGGCTAAAAACGTATTATATATTTTTACACCACTGCAGGGCATTATATTTTAGTCAGACGTTTGCCACGCAGTGAAGAAGACATTTTCGACCCTATAAGGTATATGTATATATTCTTGATCAGCATCAACAGCCGAGTCTATCTGGCTACACATGTCTGTCTGCCTTTATTCCCATACTAGTCCCTTTTTGAAACTTTGCAGATAGTTTCTATATGCTCCCACGGGACGGATCGATCAACTATGTTATACGAAATATAGGAAAAAGTTGAGATAAACATTTAACATTTTCATATAATTTGATATATAGCCGTTTTGTATTATTCTAGAATTATGGATTTAATTTTTTTAAAATCGGACTACTATTTCATATAGCTGCCATAGGAACGAACGTTTAAGATATTTATTTATAAAAAATTTAATTTCGCGGTTTTCAACATATTTTTATCCGCTCAGAGAGATCCCACTCGATTTTAGATTTATTCATAATTTTCATTGTAATTACAAATGTGTAGAAATAAATTCTCTGTAGCAGCCTATACATATATATACTATTATTAAAAGACAATATAACACAGGCTTAGCCAAATTAATTAATCCTTACATAGTCCTTTCTTTAACTTAACTTGTTGTAGGTCATTGCTTTAGTCCGAGGACGAGTCATCGTTTTTGGGCGACGGCTCCTTCTTGCGTGTAAAGAACTGGAATGTCTTATAGGCGGCAAAGGCGAAAAGCACGGTTCCGCCAACGGCGCACATGAACGGGACCATATCGGACGTGGGCTGCGCGAAGGTCGCCGGCTCGTCATCGCACCTTAGGCCCTCCTCACCAAACTGATCATAGATCTCGCGCTTTTCCTTGTTGGACAGGACCTCGAAGGCGGCCGCCACCTCCTTGAACTGCTCCTCAGCTTGTGGATGGTCGTTCTTGTCTGGATGATAGCGCAGCGCCATCCGTCTGTAGCCCTTTTTAACCTCTTCGCTGGATGCATTTCGCTCGATGCCAAGAATTTTGTAGTAATCTTTGCCCATTCTGATGAAATTGTCAGTAATTCTGATAGAGATCTTCCTGATAGTACGCTTCCTAGTTTAGGTTATTTTCTGGGACCCAGCATCAGGCGATTTACAGTGGTTTTCGCAGTAGTTTTTTTTGTATATAAACGAGATTGTATTCGAAGATTACGCTCTATATAAATAAAACTTGTTTTTATAAACAGCTGAGCGGCGTAGAGTGGCCAGACTAAGCTAAAGCACTTTATCTGTCGGAGTAGTGTTATTAGGGGCTTTCTTAAAAAGAAATTTTTTTTTGAGACTATTAAGAATTGGGTTAATTTCTAACAAATGTTGGTTTTACATTTGATCAATAAAAAAATCTAATTGGAAATTTTAGAGTCTTTGTGTAAATAACTAAAAATTCCTTGAATAGAAATACACTAAAAGTTTACGCACAACTGCGCGGAAACATACGCCTTACAGAATGTTAATCTTTCGATGTTTTTTAAAAAAATAAACATAAATTTTTCTTGAAAATTGGAAATAAAACTTATAACTACTCTTTCAACACAAATTAAAATTAAATCACAGTTCAATTAAAACAAAATTTAAAAACCACATTTAGTTCTACTCAAAAAGAAACATAAAACATCGATGTTTAAGAATTTATCGATATATCGCATATGTTTTTTCCAGCTCTACTTCCGCGGCCAACTTACTTCTTTCCGTTCTGTGAGCGAAAACCGAAAAGTCTGTGCTTTGGTAAGTACCTAAAGAAAAACGGAGAAATATGCTCCATCCCGAGGGTATCATATATGAGAAGCATCTCAAAGGAATGCTAGTGCTATGGCTAATCAAATGGCTCTCTTGCAGTTCTTAAATTCAACCGACGAGTCCCTAAATCAGCATCAAAATGGTTAGGGAGAACAAGGCAGCATGGAAGGCTCAGTACTTCATCAAGGTCGTGGTAAGTACCTCAGCGCAGGTTGCGTTTCGGTCAGCCGCTAATCGCCCTCTTCTCCGTTCCCCAGGAACTGTTCGATGAGTTCCCCAAGTGCTTCATCGTGGGCGCCGACAACGTGGGCTCCAAGCAGATGCAGAACATCCGTACCAGCCTGCGTGGTCTGGCCGTCGTGCTTATGGGCAAGAACACCATGATGCGCAAAGCCATCCGCGGTCATTTGGAGAACAACCCCCAGCTGGAGAAGCTTCTGCCGCACATCAAGGGCAACGTGGGCTTCGTCTTCACCAAGGGCGATCTCGCCGAGGTGCGCGACAAGCTGCTCGAGTCCAAGGTGCGCGCCCCGGCTCGTCCCGGTGCCATTGCCCCTCTGCATGTCATCATCCCGGCCCAGAACACCGGTCTGGGACCCGAGAAGACCAGTTTCTTCCAGGCTCTGTCCATCCCGACCAAGATTTCCAAGGGAACAATTGAAATCATCAACGATGTGCCCATCTTGAAGCCCGGCGACAAGGTCGGCGCCTCCGAGGCCACGCTGCTCAACATGTTGAACATCTCGCCCTTCTCGTACGGCCTGATCGTCAGCCAGGTGTACGACTCTGGCTCCATCTTCTCGCCCGAGATTCTGGACATCAAGCCCGAGGATCTGCGCGCCAAGTTCCAACAGGGTGTGGCCAACCTGGCCGCCGTCTGTTTGTCTGTGGGCTACCCAACCATCGCCTCGGCCCCGCACAGCATTGCCAACGGATTCAAGAACCTGCTGGCCATCGCCGCCACCACCGATGTGGAGTTCAAGGAGGCCACCACCATCAAGGAGTACATCAAGGACCCCAGCAAGTTCGCCGCCGCTGCCTCGGCCTCAGCTGCCCCCGCCGCCGGCGGTGCTGCCGAGAAGAAGGAGGAGGCCAAGAAGGTCGAGTCCGAGTCCGAGGAGGAGGACGATGACATGGGCTTCGGTCTGTTCGACTAAGCCAATGCCTGCCCAGCAGCGTCCACGGCCCATCGCTAGTGCTCTCCCACGTTTACCCACTAAGATCGTCGTCTATGTTTTCTCTGTGCAAATTATTGCCGCGGTTTGACGGACCCAATGGCAAGTTGCACTAAACAGGCAAAGTAAATCGTTTGAGAGCCAACTGCACTGTCTTTTCATCATATTCTGAAGCGGGCGCGGTGTTCTAGGAGGATTTAAGCCATTTTATTGCCACTCAAGTGGCCAAGACAGACGGCAGCAGGTGCCGCCGCCTCTGCCTCTGCACTCGCCTCTCCGCCGGATATTTACAAAGTAATTACTTGTGATAAAATGAATTTCACAAGATGAGAAAAGTTTAAAGTTTCTGCTGCTGCTTCTGCTGCTGCTGTTGCCGTCGTCGGCGACTTTTGCGATTTCTTTTGCTTTTCGCAAACGACGACGTCGTCGGGCTACGCTCATAAAAATTCAATTTGTCTTGACAAAATACGCAAGAAATTAAGAATGTGCCAAGTGGCGGCAAAAGAAACTTTCTTTCCCTTTTCGCATTTCCCATTTCCCCACCCATCCTGCCTCCTGCACTCCTTCCCTTCACTTCTCGTCTGCTCGTCTGGCAAGCGAAAATGAGTTACGCGACTGGGGCGTGAAAGAGCCACGCCTTCGCGGCAATACGTCGCCCCACGAAAACGTGGATAGTCGCAGAGTTAAGGCGTAGCAGGAGCCGCGGGCCAAGTTAAACACTGCATAAATAGCCGGGGCCAAAATGTGGGGAGGCTCTGACGAGAATAAATCCTCCGCAGGCCTTGTGAGAGCTATAGAGATGGTGTCGTGAGTAGTAAACAGCCTTGTTTTGATCGTGAAGGTGTGATATATTTCACAATTAGCCGAAATCCGCTTTATGGTTGATTGCTCATGGAAAATGACTAATATGCAGTCTTAGCCATTACTAATTTAAGAATAATATGTATTGTCCAGATAAGGTAAAATAGATGGTTCAAGGTCGATCGCCGAATATAACCTGTTGTGCTCCTTTGAGCGAACAATAATAGCAATTATAATAATGAGTTTAGAAGAATATGCAAGCAACAAATTGTAATCCTTAGATAATGTGTAGGTATTCTGCTCTTAAAAAATCTCAGAAGCTTAAAATTAACATAAAATATGTAATTTTCTTTGTATACCCTTTCAGGGTATTATAATTTTAGACAGGAATGAAGCAATAACAGTCTAATCGATATACCCAAGTCCGTTTGTCCGCTTTTACGCAAAACAGTCTCTCTGATTGGCTAATTTTTATTATATCCGAATTTCGATTTCTAATCTCATTGCACTTTGCAAGGATTTATAAACTTTCATTTAGTTTTTATAGAATAGTTGAAAAAATAAGCACCTATCTAACATTCAAAAAAAGCATGTAATTCGATGTAATTTGTAGCCAAAATTTGTAGAGTATAATAATAGTGGGTAGCACTTGCCGTGTCACGTGCTCATCGCTATGCTTTGTATGTGTGAATCCCATTTGGTTTTGAGATAAATTAATAAAGGCATTGCATAATTTCAGGCGCCGCTGGCTGCAAATATACACAGGCATTAGCATAAACTGTGGGGCGGTTGACCCATCATCCTCGTTCCCAATCCCAATTTCTATGCCATTCTTCGACCCCCAGACCCACGCCACGCCCCCCCATAAGCCACCGAAAGTCCCAACGCCCACCGCCATCGCCACTCAATCAGCAGCAAGCGACATTTGAAATCAAAATGCGATTGGCAAAATGATTTGCTTCAATTTTTGTGATGCGCATAACAAATGAAGTTTGGACATTTGGACAATTGATTGGGACAGCAGCCATGTGGCGGTGCGGGCGGTGAAGCTGCTCCAGCCAGAGTCCGATTCCGATTCCGAGTCCGAGTTCCACATAGACAATGTACGATACACCACACATCACATCACACACTCCATCGCAATGTTTGCCATGCACAACAAAATGTAGAGCAGTCGACAGATTCGGAATCAGATTCAGATTCGAGTTCAGGACTCTCCAGCAGGACTCCGGGAAGTTTCACCCCCTTTGCCGCCGAAACATGACTCGATTTTGGCCATCCAATGCGCACAGATAGATTTGTATGCATATTTTTGCTCTGGCATTTCGTTTGTGTGCTAAACATGTGAATGCCATCGATATAAGGATGTCGCCGCTGCTCCTGTTATGCATGTTTCCCCCCCAAATCTGTCATGCCCCCAGCCAGTTCTTCTGCCCCTCCTCGTCCAGTGCTGTGTGCTCAGCTGTTATTTGTTTGGCCAAAAAAGACTTGGAGCAAAACGGTTTAATTCTTGTGGAATGGCTTAAACGATTCCCGGCGCCGAGTCCTCCAAGTGAACTGTGAACTGGAAACGGGGTTTCAAAAAGAACTCCTTTCTAAAACACAAAAATATTTGAAAAGGATGTAAAAGAAATTCTTAGAATTAACTTTATTAGATTTCGTTCGAAACGCAGCAAGTTTTTATATATTTAAAAATGTATCAAAAACTGGCGGTGTATCATACACAAAATAAATGAATTATTGAGAGTAAATATCCCTAAAAAGAAAACTAACACAAATTAAGATGCTGCTTACCTGTGGGCATGATTTTAATGGATTTTAAAACCATGGAAATGCCTTGGACACCAGGAATTGGTTTTTAATACTTTATAGAACCTTAAAACTAAATAGTTAATTTTTTCCAAATACATTCTGTACTTTTTATAACTTTAAAAAAAACCCTCCTTAAATTATGGATTTTCTTCTTTAATATTTTACTCACTCATTACTTACTTCTTTTTTATTGGTCGGCATATGATTTATATTCTTATTCTATTCTTAACATATTTAAATTCTACAAAAATATAAAAATATCAGAAAATCCGATTGACGATTTACAAGTTATACTTTTATATTTACACATTTATATGTATGTATTTTTTCGAACGCTTTGAAGGGGCGAAACTTTGGTTAGCATCTGCTGGCTGGATCCGAGATGATAACTGAAACAGAAATCTATTTTCCAACTGACTGACGTGCAATACAAATACATTCTCCGAGATGTGTCAAGGGTTGCGGGAGGCGGGCAACATGAAAAAGGGGAAGTCGAAAAAAAAAGAATAATGGAAATCCGAAAGCATTCACGGGATTGTTTAGAGCAGGGTGCCGCCGGGTGCGGAGTGAGGGGGCGGCACCTGGGCACGCCCCCTACCCCCCCACACACTACACCGTATACTCAATTTAGTCTCGTCACATCAAAATGTTTGCTCTTCGCGCTATTTGCTGAGGTTGTTATTGCCATTGTTGTTGCCGTTTTCGGTGTGGGGATGGGAATTGTGGGCGCTTACCGCTTATAATTTATCTATGCATATGTTTTGAGTTGCCAACAGCAGCGGCAGCGCACAAACTGGAGCTGAGGTAGCCCGGAATTGAGGCCTTGCCCCACATAAATCACAGTCACCAGCACGCATTTGCAGGCGTAACCACCCACAAGCCACCCCATCAACACCCCTTTTATGTCGGGTGTGTACTTCGCGGGTAAAAATCGGATTCTGTATAGGATTGTCAGGAATAAAAAAAAATAGGCGAAAGAACTTAATTTTGAGAGATCGTTTAAAATCAAGCGTAAGGAATTTACAAAGGTCTCTTGTTATTAGCAAATATTAATTATTGTTTTATCAAGACATGAAATTGGCAATGCAATCTGAAAACAGCCACAGTTGAATGAATCTAATTCAAAATATGTAGGTATTTTTCTGCAAAGGCTTGATGGATCCACGTGTCCGTTTAGCGGTCAGCTCTATTGAAAAAAAATTCCAATGTCTCATTTTTTTGAAAGCGAAACTAATCTACCATTACGTTCCACTTGATTTTTGCTATAAAAAACCCAAGTTTGAGCTGCCTTGAGATCTACAACTGTACGACCGCCTCAATGATGAAGTTCCTCCAGATTCTTCTCTGCGCTGCTGCTGTGTCGAGTGCCCTGGCAGCCTCAAACAACACGAACACGAACCAGATCGAAATTGGAGGATAAAATTCCTTACAGAATTTTAGATTTTCGTTGAAATTGAAATAAAAATGCTTGTATAGTGTTTATTAAGGATTTTACTTTGCAGAATAGAATATCACAGTCACCCCCATCGTGTGTGGATTATCGGATTTTGTAGGGAATTGTCAGGAATAAAATCAAGAACTTTATTTTGAAATCATGTAAATCATTTTGACTGTCTGACTTATACTATTAGGAATATATAGATGACTATCTGCTATCTAGATCAAGATAGATTTTTCCATGTACAAATCTGAATCTGTATGTTATTGCTAAAAATATAAAAAAGAAAGTTAATGCCTTGATATGGTAAATATATTTTTTTGTTATATTTAGAGACTCAGATATTTGGATGAATATGGAATATGGATGAATGGAATAGAATATTAACAAAAGTATTTTCTTATGCCTTTTTTTGGCCTCAGATGTCTTTATATTGATGAAAAAATTTTGTTTTATTTAAAATTATTATATATAATCACTCAAAATCTTATATAATTCTGTCTTTTAACGGTTACATCTAAAAAAATGATAATGTTATTTAGTTGTAATCTGGAAACGAAACTAATCTAATCAATAGATTCCAGTTGAGTTTAGCTTGGCTCTAATACAATCAATTGGATATACTTTATCTTTGCTTTGTTTATATAAATATATATCTTAATATATATAAATCTCGTGTCACGATGTTTGTCCCCAATGGACGCCTAAACCACTCAACCGATTACAATAAAATTCGCACACCATGTGCAGTTCGATCCAACTTGAGAGATAGGATAGTTTAAATCTCAAATTATAGTCACAATTATCTGTTAACTCAAAATTATTCTAACCAGAGCTCGCAAATAAAAGTTGACCGTTTCTTGCAGTCACCAAATAACTGTTTTTTGCGCACCACATGCGCAAATAGTCAGACAAGAACCGTTCACCAGTGTCTCTTGAACGAATGCACGGTGCTCAAACAAAAAAAAAATTTCGTGTTTCTCTTTTGCTATGCTCTTCTGCTGACCCTCATCGAGCGAGCGTTCAGTTGGCTCGCTCTCTCTGAGTTGCTCTTTATTTATTTGTGCTTCATTGATTAAAAGAGCCCATCAGTTGGCAGAACAAATTGAATCAAGAAATCAAGCTCAAAGAATAAGGACAGCAGAAGGTCAGGCACAAGAATATCAAGAACAGTGTAACGAACGTCTTCAAGAGAACATGAGCAGCAGGAGAACGAGACATAGCCACAGTAGGAGTACAGGAACAATAATTTCAATTTATACACGTAAGTAATATCACATAGTTTTATAACAGTTAATTAATATATCAATGAGAAAATGGCACAAAGCTCCCCACACTTTTTCAATAATTGTACAAAAATTTTATATTATTTTTATTTAACCTCCATTGAAAATTATTTTGCACTTATTATTTCAATGTGCTATGATAACCTGTTTTTCAGTTCCTCTTTCTAATATTTAAACGGTTAAACGATTAAATTATTATTTTTAGTCAAAAATGCCACCGAGAAAATCTAACCTCAACAACGCGAGCAGCATACGGTCACGACGCAAACGTGTTGAAAGAGCTCAGCAAATACCAGAACAAATCGAAACAAGAAATGCAGCTCAAAGAATCAGGACTGCAGAAAGTCGTGCACAAGAATCTCAAGAACGGCGTGACGAACGTCTGCAACAGAATATTACGAGAAGAAGAGCGGCACGAGAACGAGTACTAGGTCGACAAAGGCAACGAATCAGCCGCTCATTAACACGTGCATCATTCGTTCGGCTTGCCTTTGAATATGCACCAGATATTAACTACTCAGCGCATTCAAAAATTGCTATCGGTGGAATGGATAAAGTATGTCAATATTGTCAGGCATTGAAATTTCGGAATGAAGCAGCCGGCATGTGCTGCGCATCAGGAAAAGTTGT
>VNJV01003416.1:0-25404 GCA_008042635.1 Drosophila nikananu | reverse complement strand
GATATATTTTGGTACATGGTATATAACAGTAGTTCACGAACGACTGTAGCTTTCTTACTTGTTTTTTATTTGTTATGGTCTTTTGGGCGTGGTAAATTATTTATTATTATACTCAGACTTTGTGACAATGCGGAATAGAAAGAGTTCTTTGTTATCAGGTTGAAAATTGTAAAGTTTTTTAAGCCAACCATAATGTAAATTAAAACTATTTACAAAGAAGCTGCCAACAGTTTGCCCCAAACAGAAGCCTATCCAGAAAGCTAAGTAAATTTTACAGACCAAACAGTGAAGTTTCTCTAAGTATATGCCCAAAGAAAACCTATTAGTTGTGTGTTATATGAAACCGTCGAGTTGAACTGAGAACTAAAACTTTAAATTCCCCCTTAGGAGCAGGCAAGTGACGGACGGGGCCAAGACTAGCCGAGGAAGGGAAAGTTTAGAATAAATACCGACTACGGCTCGGGTAAACAATATTCAGATTTCTGTGTCTAAACTCCCATTGATATATACACACATATGTGTGTGTTTGCGCCACGGAGAGTTTCCAGCAAATGTCTTGCCGAAGTCATCAACGGCGACTTGTGATGGCCAGGGAAGGAAGGAGGCAAAGTATCAAGGCGTGCATCATCATTTTGGGGAAACCCAGGCAAATAATTTGAAAAATCAACATCTGACATCCAGACGACGCAGGCGAAAATTTTCACCAGAAGCCTGAAATTGCGTGAAAGTTTGCTTGGCTTTTGCACCACTCCCCTGCAACAGGCGAACTTCATCGCCCAATTGATGCAGCGGAGGGTTGGCCTTGAAAAGTCAGATTTGGAAACATACTTTTGCCATTTTCGAAAATCGCACTTTGCTCTGTTTCTGTTTGTGTATCGTGCAGTTGTTGCTACTTGAGCATTGAAGTGGATGAAAGGCTTTTGGCTTCAGCCGGTGCGTAGACCTGGACTCGTACCGCGGGGCGCTGTTTGCTTTGGCGGCGTGTGCGGTGTCTCTGTGCTCCTTTCGGCTTCAAGCTCGTGTAGTTCCCAAAGCTCAATTGTGTTTGCCAATTGAAGGCTAGACAAAGTATCTTCCTGCGGCTCGACGGGGACTGATGACGATTGCGGGGGCTGCCACAGATGGATGATAGATATAAATGGCGTGTCTCGGTGGGGTTCTGTTGATACTTTCAAAGCAAATCAATGCTCTTTTCAAGAGTTTAGCCAACATTTAGTTAAGCTTTAAAGTTTTAGTTGGTGATGGTGTAAAATTTAAGGCCTAAAAATGTGCTACAAAACTTATTAGACTCGAAGTGGCTTATAATTTTTTGTTACTGCAGCGACGGATATATATTTATATTGTGTTCACAAATGTAATTACATTAGTCGGCCAATCTTAAAATAAGTTTTGGTTATCCGGGATTCAAGGTAGCAAAGTTCAACACCGGAATTAAAGTTTAAGAAATTGCAGATATGCGTCCAAACTATTCATTATCAGTTTAAGAAGTTCATGAAGCCCTAGACCCAAAATAAAGCTTAATTACATAATCCTTCTAGGGGAATTAATAACAAAATATTCGCTGCAAATCAATGTTTCTAAAAGTGATTCTAAAAGTGAGCGCAAAACAAAAAGTCAGTTTACAGTCCGTCAACGCTTATAAAAACAGGAGTTTGAGGCACTAGGACCTAGATCTAAATCTAGACATTTCCTAGGAGTTTTAGAAAAGTGTTTGATTTGATTTGATTTGATTTTATTGGACTTCCTAACGCTACAAGTTTAGAACTTATAAATAAGAGCGCTAGTCACAATGAATTACAAATAAATTTGGTGCATAAAATATTCTTAGTCTAACAATTTTAATTTCTTATTTTTTATATATATCTATGTATTTAAATTAACCTAATCCTAATCGTAAGTCGCTTTAATTTAATGTAATTTATTGGGCTATTCCATAATCATATAGCATTTATAAAAAATTGTCTTTCGGAAGTCAGTGATCTGGGTCTTATGCATATTAGATTATTTATTCGTCTAAAAGCAGTAAATGTTAATTTTTCAAATAAATAACCAGGCTCTTTATTATAAATTAATTTGTGAAGAAATGTCAGTATTCTCATCTTTATCCAACCATTAAGTTCTAGGTCAAAAATTTTATAGGCATAACCAGACACATTTCCCGTCCGTGGAATATTAAATATATATATTGCAATGTTATTAAAAACTATCTTTATTTTATTATGGCTGATCGAGTCGCAATTTGAAAATACTTCTAGTCCATAAAACAGAGAAGGTACTAAACATGTTTTTTCTATTAACATACGAACATTTGTAGGCAGACACCCCTTAGTCACAGACAATGTTCTCAAAATTCCACTTATTTTCGTACTGCCTTTGCGATATGGTCAGTGGTAAGTGTCCTATTAAATGTAAATCCTAGATTCACGGCTTTTTCGACATACTCTAATGGAGTGTTATTAATCTAAAGTTGTCCTATATTATCTAGATTTTTTTTCCTACTTATTACAAGACACTTAGATTTGGATAGGTTTATGCCTAGTCCATTTTTGATTGCCCATTCATTTACTCGTACAAGTTCACTGTTACATACATCTATACATCCACTTATTCTGTTCAAAGACGTCCATACATTTGAACATCATCGGCGTACAAATGAACATTACAATCCGATAACACAGACGAAAGGTCATTAGCATAAAGTGTAAGTAACAATGGACCACGCACTGAACCTTGGGGGACACCACGAGTAATATTTTCAAAATCTGACGACACACTTAACAAAACAACAGATTAACAGACGTTTTGGAAAAATAAAACATATTTCGTAGCTTTGAACATAGAATATTATGCTTAACCGTGTCAAAAGCCTTGCTATAGTAAAACTAAGAATGTAACATTGTTATCGTCCATTTGTGTTCTTATATGGTCAGTAATATTTAAAATAACTGTGGTACAGCTTCGATTTTTTCTAAATCCAGATTGATTATTACTTAGCATTTCATTGTCAGTGAGGAATTTATTTATTTAATTTGCCATTATATTTTCTAATATTTTGGAAAGGTAGGGCAGTATCGATATAGGTCTGTAGTCATTACTTGATTTCGGAATCGGAACAATTTTTGCCGTTTTCCAGCAATCTGGAAACGTCGAGGTTGTTAGCGCCGTATTAAGAATATGTGTTAGATCCGGTATACTTTTTGGTAAAATGATTTTAATAAACTTCGGATTAATGTCGTCGAGTCCAGTCGCATCACTCTTAATTATTTTTATTGTCTGTAGTATATCACATTGATTAACGCACATAAACCTAAACCTATTATCACAGACGATTTCAGCTGCAGGATAAATGGATAAAGGCTCTATTTTATATTGAACTCGTAAAAAGGTCTCTGTTCAAAGGCAAAAAACACCATCAAAAAGTGATCTAGAGAGCTTCCTCTGCCCTGCCGGTGGTACATTAGGATGAGTGACTTAGTTACAATAACATATTTGGAGGTCCTGAACGATAATGCCTTTCCTTCCCTTGGTGAGCTACAAAGCCTTGATGTTTACCCATTTTTTAAAGAATTTCAGCATTTCAGTCTTGAATGGGGCGTCCCAAAGTCCAGACTTAAATGTTAATAGGATAATCTGGTCTCTTTTAAAATGTAAAAGAACAGTTCTTTTTTAAGAAACCCAAAAAAGAAATTTTTTTTAAGATCACCTTTCCCCTAGGAAGAGATTTCCCCCCAGAGATTAGCTCATAAATATTATTACTTTCTTTTACTTTAAACTGGTTATTCTTACAAGTTCTTGTTAAAATAGTTGTACATTTTAAAATTCCCCAGATAATATATAATATTATAAAGGTGTTTTCTAAGGTTATATTAGGTATATTTTGCCAAAATAGTTGTGCTGACTACTGTAGAACTGTGACATCTTATTCTAAAATCGGTAATATTAATAAATAGAGTATTACAATAAAAAGAATTATAATAATTTAATTTATTCAGTTAATCCATCCCATCCCATAGTTTAAATGTTATGTAGAAATAATTATTAAGTAAAGCTTTTTATTTTACGACTAGAAAATTATTTAAATCCATTTTAACCGCTACACTTTAGTAAATTTAAATTGAACCTTCTCCCTATACTATTTTGCAAGTAACTACACTATTAAAATTTCCACAAAAACAAAACATTTTACCGGGCTCTAATAAATTAATCGAAAATTGTAATTATAATGTGCAACAAACTACCAATTTTAGGTAAGCTTCAAATAATCGTACAATGTTCCTTCGTCTAAGATTTCTATAATTAAACCAAAATTCATAAAGGAGTTAATAAATATATTGGATAACAGGGGGGAACCTTATATAACATTTAATCGGAAACACTGAACAATGGTAACGGGTATATCGTAGTAGAAAACATGAGACTGTAGTTTGCTTATTCGTCAGATATTGTTGCTAGGTGATTATTACAGATCGGTTCCCAAATATCAATTGAACCATCAGAGCGCCTTTTTTCTTAGTCTGAAGGTTACTCCTGAATAATCTCTGGTAGTTTTTCGGTCTTTAAAAATGTCAATATTTTGGGCTTCACGAGTTTTAATTATTGTTTAAGACGCTAGTCACTTATATTATAAGTGATGTGATTTATCTGCATCTGAATAAAAATGTTTAAGCATTCATTTTAAAGCATAAAAAACGAAAAAGTGGCCTTACTATGAGCGGATGGGCTTAGATTATTATTATTATATTAGTCTAAATGGTTATGGAAGATATGGAAACCACTACCTAAAATACAAAGATTATCTCCAAATTATAATTCAGATTGCTCTACAACTAGGAGACAAGTTTGCATAGAAAAGGACAAAGGACAGGTGGTCCTGGCTGGATCACAACTCTACTGTTGGCACTCGTCAAGAATATATATACATTAAATCATAGTATCCTATATACCCTATGGGTATAAATATAACGAACATGAACAATGCACATTGGGCAAAATGCCCGAAATTTTAGCATAAACTCAAATTTTAAAGGTAGAGCATTGAAATTCGGGACAAATGTGTGAAAAATTATTATGAAATTTTGGTTTTTTTTTCTTGTATATAACCACGCCTTTGGTCTATCCGCCCATATCCCTTGTATGGGATAGCCACCAAAACCATTTCTAGCTGAGCTAGACTCTTGAAACTTGGCACAAAATTTTTTTAATATTATTGTAAAATAATAAATTTAAATCATTCGGATCGGACTACCATATAATATAGCTGCCATAGGAACAATCGTAAATTTGGAGAACAAAATTATAACATTGCCAATTTTCAACATACATATGTTCATATAAATTTCGATATGGCCATTTCGTATTATTCCAGAATTTCAGAATTCTTCACGGTTGCACTTCGATCAGTTAAGCTTGCAATTACTCAGCTGACTTTGTTAGCGCGCCAATTTTAAACCGCGCGCTTTAAAATTCTTTTAAAAATAGTTTCATTTTATCTGGAGTGTTCATAATCAGAAAACACATACAATTTCGTGGTTTAAAAAAATTAAAAAAAATGGGTTTAAGCTAAAATTTCGGACATTTTGCCCAATGTGCAATGAAGAAATTTTCAAAGTGAGAAAGTAAAGTAAACATATTTAAATAAAATTTATAGTTTCAGCTTAAAGCTTTTTACAATATAATTTAAGAGCTGGCCTTATAAGTATAGCATTAAAATCAACAAATGCTTTGTTGGCCGTTTCTTTGTTTTGAATTTAAGTACCTACCAAATACCAAACTGAAATGTTGAATTTAAAACGCAATTCGTTCAAAAATTTGCTCTCGGTTGGCATCGAAAATTTTGTGCTGAGCGCGGGAAAATTAATTAAAATATTCCCTTGTAAGTGCCAAGCGCCGCCGGAGCATAACTGAATTTTAATTGAACACAATCAATGCGAATTTATGAAAGCTCATAACTCTCCAATGTGCCTCCCACAAACCGCTCCGCCACCTGGGTGCCTACGGTTCCACCAGCTCCAATTGCGTTAATTTGTCTGACGAGAAATTATTGAAAAGAAAACTCAACTTTACCTTTCGGGTTTCCATTGGGGGGACGGTTTAGAGGGTTCAGGAAAAAGGGTCCAAGAGACGTAATTAAATGCATGGAATTCGCAGTCGGACAGTTCGACAGTGGAGGGTTAATAAAAAGGTCTCTGCCACTTAGGTACCGTAACCCCCCAATAAATATTTATGCGTGCTAACGGCTTTCGAACAATCTTCGAGGACCCGGCTGTGAGAAGAGCATATCATACGTCGGGGTGCTTGCAAGTGAAATGCAATTAAATAAATTTAAATGCCATCTCCGTTCACGTTGAGCACCCTTCAGATATTTATTCAGATTTTAAAGCCCGTAAGTGCAGGGAGTAGAAATAAATTCAGAGTCCGCAGCTAGCAGAGAGCGCAGCAGCCAAGTCGAAATGAAATAAATCGAGTAAAATCAGTGTGACAGGAAGAAACAATTTAAGCATGTTGGACAGGATAAGCCTTTTGAGAGAGACCATAGAAAGCCAAGGTGTCTGGGACAATGCAGTAATGCAGATGCAGGGCGGCGGGCTGAGGGCGGGCACTGCAGTTTACACACAGTTTGCCATCGGGACATGGTCGTAGATATTCCCAGCAAAAGGGATTTGCAGAGCCAAACGAACCGAAAAGCGAACACGACATGAGGCGAGATGAGCGGCGGAGTATGAAATGTTCTAATGCAATTGTTGCTCGTGTGTGCGAGGTGCGGCATCAGGGCCTGCGTCCGTGTGCGTCTGTATCTGCATCTCGTCCATGCAGCGCAGCCTCGTTGGCACACACGCGTGTGTCTGAGGGTGTAATTGATTTTATCGGTCATGTTAATTTTGATTAAATATGCAAATCGACGATACAAATTCGCATTTGTCGCCCACTCACAGGGAGAGAGCGGGCTCACGTGCGAGTAGATTACCTTGGCGGGGGAAAGGGAAGGGTGGTTGCATAACTTCGCAGAGTTGCGAGCGTGACACGGATCCTTCTAAAAATGTCTCTGAATGTAGTCATGCTAAAATACCACATATCATAAATTAGTAAAGCGCAGAATTAAATTTGTATATAGGAATGCAAAAGCTTTTAATTCCTTATTTTCGCCTTCTTAGGCCTAGGAATATTCCTTAATTCCGAAATAATATAACATGCGAATGCTTCGCAAAATATTCTAATCCATTTATTTTCATTTTATTTAGTTTACTACTATATATAGAATTAATACACCAAATTAAGATTCGCAATTTTCAGTTACCTCGATTTTAGCATCTCTGGTGACACGGAAATGTGATTCTTGCCAAGTTGTTCGGTCGGTCCGACCGCAATCCACGATTGCATTGCTGCTGGAGAAGGGCCACCCATTGACAGTTATTATGTTACGGTATTATCTCGTTATTTATGCAGCAGATGACAAATGCAATTTGTTGTTTGCACACCGAACCCGGACCAGGAAGCTAGAGCCAGGCAACTGGCAGCCCCGAAAGTGGATGCGAGCACATGATAATTTCCACTCATTTGAATAATCTCCTCCTGGATGGCTGTCCTGTCCTCCATTTCCATATCCACCTCCGTCTTCTGTCCCCAATACCGTCGATGTCCGTGCTCGCTGTGAAAATATTAGCTTAAGAAAATGTCTAACGAGCTCTACGTGCTGCGCCACTCAAAAGTGTCTGCCCCCTCCTCGGACATCCAGCCCCGGGGGTGGACCTCTCCGTGACCACGCCTATTAGCTCGTTGTGGATGTCGGTTGACTTTCGTGCGGTTTTGTGTATTGATTAAAATGGCCGGCCAAATGCGAAATTGACACACGAGATGCATGGACAATTAGCAAACGTTTGCAGGGGGCGAGATATCCTGGGTGATATCCAGGAAGATTGTTCCTCAATGTTGAGGTGGAGGTGGCTACAACTTTCGACCTTTGTGCAGGCCCTCGGTCTGTCGGTCTCTCGTTCTGTCACCCCAATCGAGGCCCCGACGTTATCTTTCCCCTGGGTGCATAAGTTGTTTGCCTATGTCTAAATGCCTAATCATAAATCGAAATCACTTGTTTAAAAGTAGAACGCGGCGACACATTGTATACCCATATATCTTATCGTGGGCTTCGTGGAGCTCTAAATTAAACTAACTTTCGGCCGATCACATATAATATAAGTTGAAAAGGTATATAAGCAAGTCAGCCCCAGAGTACAGTCCCTCGAGGGTTAAGCTTTGCCCACAGGTGTCGTCATCGGAGAAAAGCTCTCAAAGTACCCGAGGTGAGGTGTTCTCCAGCGGACCAGCCTCCTGATTGATGGCTCGATCAGGTCAGGTCTCCCAGATGATTGATGGGCCCTAGAAGGAGCACTTAAAACGCGATTGAGTGGGCAAGGCCTTCTCTGAGGCCGTTCTCTCCAGATTCCCATCTGCATGGGAATCGCACTAGAAATAGAAACAGTCGCGCAGCAGATCTAATTGCCGTGGCAAGCGACTGACAAATGATGCAGCCCGCCGGTGAATGTCCTGCCCATGCCATACCCTTTGCTGTCCCTTTCTCGTTCACACAAATGTTGCCTGCGGGCTTTTTCTCACCCGGCTGACAGACTGACACTGTCGAAATGTCTGCGCCAAGCGGCCTAGTCAAACGCCCCTGGATATGAGGCTCGGCCCCCTGGGAGCCTCGGATGCCTGGGATGCCTGGCATCCCTCGGAACCCCTCCGAACCGAACCGAGCCGAGCTGACTGTGTGAATGGTGTCATTAAACGATTTTTCAATGCAAGCTGCCGCAGGTGAAATGTGCTCGGGCTGTGTGATTGTGTGACTTTTTATCGGTCCACGACCTTTTGCACTTTAACCTCCTGAGTCGCATTTGTGATGTGGGAGGCGAAACATTTCTGTGCTCCTCTCAACTTGCCCGGAAATTGAAAATCAACTCACCTGGAGCGGAAATTATTATTTCTTTATTGACGAGTTTTCCTCAGCGGTCCTCGCACCATTTTTGACAGCCGCCCCACCCGGCCAGAGCCTCCACTATGAATGTTGCATTTTTCGACAGCGTTTTCGCAGCTAGCGCAGTCTTTGCACTCATTATGCAATAGGAACACGTAGCTTTTAATCAATATGACGTGCGAATAATCCCAAAAATAAGCGGGCATCGCTCCATTTAAAACTTGATTAAATTCTTGTTTTTCGCCAATGACAAATGTATTATTATGTATTATTGATGATAAGTTATGAACTCGTATTAGTTACCGAAGAACTTGGTCATTTGGAAAGGTCTAGACTATATATATGGTACTCCAGTTGCCTCAGGAAAAGTACTTAAAAGCCGCAAGAAAATTTTACAAAACAACGATGACTTTACAGTAAAATAAAAATATGCATGAGAAAGGCTTCATCTTTGCTGAGGCATGTCAAAAAGCCTCAATAACTGGCCTCTTTTTCTCTTGGTTCTGTGACACTTATGACCCGGTCAGGTTCCACATAGGAAAGAAGTTTACTCGCGGCTTATCGGAGCGGTGAAACTTTGACGGGGAGCCAATAATAAAATGGTATATAATATTTTTACTTCGAATTCCGATAAGATAGGGCCGCATACTTTTAGTATACCCGAAATCGGCTCGCAACGAAATCGTAAATGAAGAAATTCGTCGCTGGCGTACCTGGAATTCGTATTTGATGGCCATGTGGCCCGAGTTGGGTTATATAACAACATAGTTACAGTATAAGTTTGCCGAGGCGGAAATAGCCAAGCCATCGAGAGATGATAAGACAAGAAATGTGGGTTAATACTTTCGGGCCAGCAGAAAGCCATGGCGATGGATCGAAAGACCCAGGCTGATACAATTCCCCAGGAACGCCACGGCCTGCCACAGCGAAGATTAGGATCAGGACCAGCAACGTGAGCGCATTGGAAATTTACAATATTTGCTTATCCCATGAAATCAAATTTCCAATACCCGAATACGACTGCGGCTCGGCGGTCGCTCATGCGATTGGCATTTATCGAAGGTGCCCGTCGCTATCTTATCTCGGAAGCCTGGTAGGTGCCTCGGTGGAAGCATGTACACAACGGATCGAGTGCACATCCTCGCCTGGGGCTCTTATCGAAGACCTTTTACACAATTTCTATCGACGGGCAGCGCTTGTTCTCTCTTGTTTCTGTTTGCTTGCTTCCGATCCCGGCCTCTATCAAGATGAAGAACCACGGTCCTCGCTTATCGCCGGGTTCCCGCCGTATACCAGTGCGTGCCACACCGCGCCTGGCAGTCGCTTCAACCCGTCCCTTGGCCCTCTAGAGGAGTCCTCAACCTGTTTGCCGTATCTGCCGGGTGTATTAGACGTGTTTGTCCAGCACACATTCGTCATAAGTTCGTCATATCTGCCTCGCAGCGCTGTCGATGGTTCCCACTGCTCACGCTCTCGCCGTGGTATCGATAAGAGGTCCCAATCCAAATCCAGTTATCTGCCAGCACTCACACACTCGCAACTGAAAGGTAAAGCAAATAAAAACCGCTGGCCAGATAAGGCGTATCGTATAAAAAGCAATATCTATGAATATATGTCATTATTTCATTATTGAACTCCAGAGTGTGCAGTGCGTTCGATGCGTGTCTCTGGTAATTGTGGATATGTGGCTTCCTGTGCTAAGGCTGGTTCCTTTGAGTTCGGTGGATTATAGTGTGGCGCTTAGCGTACCCCAAAGGATATTTCCGCGATCGGTGTGTCTTTGGCAAGTAGAATAGCAGGCTTATCACATGTGTCATTCAATCTGCTGTGAGATTCTTCTATTCTACTTTCGACAAACACCCGCTATCATCACCCAGGTGTGGCTGAGACGAAGCTGGCTCCAGGTAACTAACTGAGAGTGAACGCGAGAGCGCCGTGGCCCTTTCCACAGCTCACACATATCTCACTTCATACCGGGAACTCTTTATCTTTTCGCGAGGTTCTGGCTCATTTTCCCCTATCAGTCTCAGCACTCGTCTGAGTCATGGTTACCCCATCAGGGTGGGGTCGCAACCCACCGAACTGAGCTGCTTCTCCGCTGATCTCATTGCCGCTCACATAACCCCAGTTGGGGACCATGTGACGGTCGTGCCGCTTATCATTATTATAGCGACGACTTTTATAGAAACCTGTACTGATGAAATCAATTTTATATATACATAGATAAGAAATCGCACTTCTTCACGTACTTTATTGAACACTTCTGGGGGTTTTCGATAAGACTTTTTGAGTATGAGTGAGGTCTGCAATAATTCACCCTTCCATGGCTTATGTAAGGGGCAAAACTAAGCCAAAATTCCACCTGAGTTTCTCATCCAAGTGATACCCCAGCCTCTGGTCCACTTTCGTTTACTCAATGCCGTATACCAAATTGAAGCTAACGACAGTTTAGTCCTCCCCCTTTGAGGATAAAAAATAAGCGCCTATATCCATGTCATTTGTCTGTCTGCTCCACTCGCTGCTGCTCGCTCCCCTTTGACTCTGCCAGTCAACATAATGAAAATGCAATTAATTTTTTCCAGCAATTTCTTTTTCAGCCCCATGGCTTGGCGAAGTCAAAGCTGACGCCTCGTCCGAGAGCTCGTCTCCTGCCAGCTTCCACCGATCCCAGCCAAGCCCACTCCTGCCCACCCATTGCTGTTGCAATATTATGACTCCTGCTGTTTGAACCGACAGCCTGCTGACTCCGGGTTGGGGCGAAAAAGCGGCAAAAGAAATGTTTATTGTGGAGCATTTTCTATGGCGATTGCAGTAGCCCTCTGCCCTTACAGCCGAGTAGCGCCAGCCATTCGCATTAAATGAGGAAACCAATTATTCGCGCTTATACAGATTTACCGCCCCAGACCAGCACACACACTCCGACAGTTAGACAGTTGGAGATATAGATGCGAGCGCCCCCGACCCCAGGGCCCTTTGTTTTGTTTCGCTCTAATGGGAGCACTCCGCCTGGCCGCAGGCTCGCTGATTAAAGCCAGGGATTGCATCAGGCGGCTCCACAGAGGGGATGCACCGGCTATTGCAGGATGCGTCGAGGGGAAAAGTGCAGAAAAGAAATAATTACTTTAAGATTTACAAAGGAATATCGGATCGGTGTTGGGGGGTAAGAGCACGCTTCCTCATTTCTTGGCCTGGGCCATCCACTTATCTCTAATGCGGCCACAATTTCCTGTTGTCCGAAAAACATTTTCACAACCATTTCGCCCATTTCTGATTGGGATTCATTGGCGTGGGCAATTCTGACAGGCGCAGCCTCCTGGCGAGACAAACGCCTACTCAACGATCCCGTCTGGGCTTCCTGACGGTCCTGCCGCTGGCATAACTTGTCATTTGTCTCGGACACCCTTGAGCGGCGAAAATCAGAGCGAAGCAGCTCTGAAATTACCTTTCATTTTGTCATAAAAAACCACTTGAATGGGGATCCGTGCAGCCGGAAGCAGGCGTCACAAGTCACCCGCCGGGTGTCCTGCCCTGTCGTTAGGGGTGGTCTGGGCCAGCCGCAGCAATTACAGACGTTAATGTCCTGGACCTTCGGATTTGGCTTAAAGTCTTTGGATCCGGCTTCCGGTTCGCCTTGGCCGGGCTCCTTTTGGCTGCTTTTATGCGGCTGTCTGTGCGCTGCACTTCTTGAAACCGAAAGCGCATTGGACACTCGCCAAGCTACCGAAAGGGACGGTGGAAGCCCGGTAGGGCTGGCCGAGAGAAGCGTTAAATTAAAACGTAAATACCACTTAGCCGGGCTATAAAGCAAGTGCCCGCGCTGGCTGTCTGTAATCAGTGGGTAATTAGGCGAAGGAGCGAAAAGTGGGCAGCACACCTTGAAATTGCTTAATTTGTGCAGCCTGATTTAATGACTGCGCGCAGAGGGATACGTGTGCCGGGGAGAGTCCTGCCACCGGAGGGAACCGGCTAGGAGCCCGAACTTCATTTCATGGGACGCTTATCACGGACCGAGCCATAAATATGCTCCTAAACATTCGTTTTGACAGCTCCATCGGCTCAAAATGCGGAGGAAGTGGGGAGGAGTACAGTTCCGCCCCGGGTAACGGCGTCGCAGCGCAGCCAAAGTTTTTTGCCGCTCCTTGTGCGCTTCGGAGCGGGGTGTGGGGCGCTACATGGGCGCTATTGCAACTGCTGCAGAATGTGCAAAAAATTCTAAACTGCAATAAATTCATCAAATGTGCAATGGAACATGCTGTAATGTCACGCCCACGGCCCCATCCGTGCGCTCGCACACCGAGTCCTTCGCCTCACTAAGCGGCCCTCTTTTGGCCCGGAATTGGGTGATATTTCGTAGGCAAATGTGCAATAAATTGTAAATGTTTGTTGGCCGGGCGGTGGCTGCGGCCCTTGGGCTGGTAGGTTGTTGGGTTGGTGGGTTGGTGGCTTGCTGGGTGCAGTGGTACAGCATCGTGCCCGTTGCAAATTTGTGACGCGCCCAGCGAGTTGAGTTGGTCGTAAAACTTGTCCGCTGCACGCCTGTCAACTTCTATAAGAGTTTTTTCAGATTGTTTTTCGTTCCAGGGACTTTTTCTATGGAATATTTTTTTGGTACAGCAAAATTGAGAGCTGCGATAACGGTAGCATGCAGCGAATGCAATTTAGTGGTCGGTTAGAAGGACGCGGCTCAGATAATGAAACAGGGGAACGGAAACTCGCCAGGAGTTAAACAAATTGTATTCCCAGGTTGAAAATAGATTCGTTTAAATAAAAAACTAAGCAAACAAGGAGTAGGAAGTCAATCAGCATAGGTGCTTTACATATTATGTCCACTCCACGGACTGCATGGTTTTGCCTATCAGGTGCGCCTAATGGCTTCAAATGTATACCTCTGGACGAGTGAGATAGATGACAGAATATTGCATCTCCCCTATTACCTAGGATAGTTCTAAGAGACATAAGAATTCATTGAAATATGCCCTTATTACTTTACCCATCATTTACTGCAATTAAGGCGCGTGCACCAGACCTTACTGCATATTTGTTTGGCAGGACTGTACACGCATTCACCAACCCAATGGTCATCCCCATCGTCGTAGGAGTGGACGATGCAGCAAGGCAATCAGTGGAAAGCTGCATTCGGAGGCTACTGGTGGTGGATGTAGCCACAACGTTGAATATCACAGTAGAGGCGTACAATCCCGCACATTCCCTTTGGCCTCCTCCCGACCAAAGGTTTTCGTAATTTAGCCATTAAGTCGAACTTTTATTTGAGCGCCGGGTAGAGTGAACCGCAGAAGGTAGAAGTTGAATCCGCATTTGGGCTCACCCTAATCTAAAAGGCTCTTCTTGAGATTTTTCAGCCGCAGAGTTTTAGGTAAACAAATGAAGTAGGTTCGACAAAGTGTTCCGTAATTTAAGCTTTTATTTTACAATAAATAAATTACGTTTTTTTATTAACAAGTCTAAGGAAATATATATTTTCTTTAATTCTAGAAATGTAAAGTAAATTAATTTCTCCAAAATACAAATTTTTAAACGCAGATTACTATACAGGTTCTACAGTGCACTGCTTTGGTAATGATCATCTGCGTTTAGGCACTTAGAGATAATATTACACAATACAAATTATATTATCCTGCAAAGTATTAAATTATAACTTTGTTGTTTTTCAATAGTTTTAGCATTTTTATTAGAATATAGGAAAATATGACAAAGCTTGGATTTTTTTTGTTTTATACACCTCCAGTGAGGTTTTTTTATATTCAAATTCGATGGATATATATAGGTATGTACATCTTAGTCAAACAAATTAAGATCACAAAAAAAAAATAGAACATAATATTAAAAAAAAATATATAATAAATAAATAAATTAAAAAAACCGTACAAAATAGGAAAAATATTCTTATTCAGTTTTAAATTCTATATGCAGATTTATAAATCCAATACTAATTAATTAAATTAATATAAATACCGTTTGGCTTAGTTAGTTAGTTATGATAAATAACTTCTTATAGACTTTCAGCCATATTTTTCCTAAACAATAATTTCGCTTCTTCCGATCGGACAACTCAAAGTTGATTCTTAAATCTGAATACATTTTTAGTTGCCTAGTGCACACTCATGATAATAAGAAATACAGATGAACCACTGATCAAGTATTTTCCCTAATCAAATAGGTTATTTGAAATAACAAAAATATCTTATTACATCCTTTAAATACGTTGAGGCTTAAAGTGGGCATGTGTTATTCCTAGTTAATAATAATACATGATTTGTAAAATTCAAAAAGGAATTAGATGATAATTAAAACGAATATTTATTGATTGCAAACAATGCCTACCTATTTTTATTGAACAAAAATAAAAATGATATTAATATGTACCCAATCTAGAAGTATTTGTTTTTCCAACACATTGTTTCCGGTGTAGGACCTCGGCCCATGGTGCAACAACAGCTTGCCACATTGTAGCGCACAATTAATCGTCGCAGAGACGCAGCTCAGTGGGTGGAAATCGGGAGGGGAAGTGGTCTGACAAGTATGCTGAGCCCATTTTTTACCAGACACCACGGTGCGATATTCCGCCATGTCCTGCTGTTTGAGTTCGCTGCAATTTGTGCACTTTTATCATCAACGTTGTTTTTTCGGTCGTCGGTCCTTGGGGTGGCATCAAAATTTAAATTATTAACTTGAGCGCACGTAAATCTTAAATAAGTGAGCGAGAATTGTTCTTTGAGGAAAAACATTTTAAACATTGAGCAATTAACGGTACGCCATTGTTTTTTAACTAATTTATTTCTAAAATTTGTTGTACCTGGGCTCTGCAATTAATTAGCCCTTCAGAAAGCTAAAACAGGAAAATACATCTGAGCTCAACGTGAGTCTCTGTCCACTCACTTGAGGCAATCATATCGCCTGTGCCGGGAAGAATATCCAATTAGTTCACCTGCCCATTTCCGTTTGTAATTACCAATTCGATGGGATCCTTGGACCCGGATGCCCCAACTGCAGCAGCGCGTTTTAATCTCAGAAGGATGGGACCACAGAGGCAGCAGCAGCAGCAGACACTGACAATTAATATTCAAATTTATTAGCCACCTATGAACCGAGTGTGTGCATTATCAGCAGGCACTCCACCGTCTGAGGGGGAGTGCCCAGGACAAAGGAGCGCGGGGCGACGGACAGGCCGCAGACAGTCCTTTTCCCTATCTCGCCCAGCACGCACTTGCAGATACAGGAGTCCATGGTTAGGCTGTGGCCGGGGGCGGAGAAAGTATGGCCGAGAAGTGCACGCCGGGGACCTAGGGGAAATGCCTCAACGGCTGAACTGGACATGCAATCCTGAAATGTACTGGCAGGGCCTCCTGGTGCCCCGGTCTCGTGTCACCCGCGCTTAATTATTTGCATATGATTAGACTTAATGGTCGAGTGAGCCCAGCTCGCCCGTTGCCCGCTCGTCTCGCTGGCCCCTCCCCGTTCCGGGCCTAATCACTCGAGTCAGCTACGTTGTGTAATTGTTAATGATGATTAGATTCAATTTAGGGCATCATTAGTTAGCTGACGAGGCTACGGCCACAGCGGCTGCCCCCGGCCACCGCTCCATTGTCCGCTCTTTAAATTTATGCCAACGCCGCAACTGAGGCCGAGGAGAGGGCGCCAAGGACCCAAGTGACTTACGTGGACGTTGCAACGTGACCTGGGGCCGTTGTCGAGTTTGGGGTTAATTTCGCAAAATTGTCGAGTCAACGGGTTAACACTTCCATCCCCTGCTGCCGACGTGCGCTCCCCCGTTGACCAGTTCAAAGTGGAATGCAAATGTGAGGCATTGTGTGGTTTTACTTT
Source organism: Drosophila nikananu (assembly GCA_008042635.1). Classification (NCBI taxonomy): domain Eukaryota; kingdom Metazoa; phylum Arthropoda; class Insecta; order Diptera; family Drosophilidae; genus Drosophila; species Drosophila nikananu. The sequence continues at coordinate 8,597 of VNJV01003416.1, read as the reverse complement.
TGCCGGAAGGCGTTCACCGTTCCTCGTTCCTCGTTCTCCGTAGTCGCAGGCCCGAAGTCCGTGGTCCATGGTCCTCAGCCCCCTGTCTTCGCTGGTCATCTTGTGGACGTCCATTGTGCGATTTTAATCACTCTGAAAGCCTCTGCGCAAAAGTCAACCAATTGCCGTTAGTGTCCTCTGTGCTAATAGCTGCCAAGCTGTAATTGGACTCACATCTGGACCTTGAAGCCGTCCATTTGAGTCGAACTAATCAAGGATGAAGGATATAGAAGCGAACATCCGCATGGATCAACTTATACGAAGCATGCACATTTTTATTTGGTTCACATTTTAATTAAGACTGTAACTCAGAGCATAAAGTGCATTAGCATTGCCATTATAAGTTGTTATGTAAAGTGGAACACTTCCCTGATTTCTTTGGGCCTCTTTCCTAGTCCAGAGGTGTTTTTAATATATTTTTAATTATGACCAAAATTGGGGTTTAAGCCACTGTAGAGAGCCCTAGCCCAGGTATGCTATACATTTGGGTTTTGCTGCTGGCAATTTTCCATGATTTCGGTTTCGGTTTCGTTTTCAGCTTATTAACGCAAATTTATTGCAATTAGCGCGGCGAAAACAACTAAAGTAAAAGAATAAATCGCCCAACTGAAGCGAAAAGTTTTTAATTTAGTCGAAGCTCTTTATCTGCACTGGGCAAGGCCTGCTTTCTGGCAGAGGTGAGGAAATTATTAAAAAAGTTGCCAGGGAATTAAAGATTAGTAATGCAAAGTTATGCGCCATTTTCATCTCGTTTCCCCGTTTTTTGCCACTTGGTACCCCCGACCCGCCTCCATCCGCTAGCATAGAGGAGTAGTTGGAAAAGCTACTCCTAACTCACTCACACGGACCGTTCGGGCATGAAATTAACAACGCTCCCAAAAATATTGCTAAATGCAAAAATATTGCCCGCTGTCGGGGACGATTTCGGGTGCAGTTACCACGGGTGGCTCCTGCAAGAGGAGCGGGTTTAAATGCAGACAGGAGCAGACGGAAAAGTCTGTGGGTATTTAAATAAACTCAACCTAAGTGCAGTTCTCCAGATTTATGGTTATTGTGTCTTCCACCTAAAGCTGCTATCGATTGATATCCACCCCGCATGACTGGAGCTTCGGTACTCTATCGTGAGTAGGGACCCGATGCAATCTTTTATTACCAATTAAAAAGGAAGGTAACTTTACCGTACAAGCGGTGAGATCCAATCACAATAATGTAATTGTTGGGTAAAATCATATTCTTCATCCTCGCATTGCATGAAAGTATTTATAGTAATCCAAGTCCCAAGTTCGCTCCTTCTCGTCGAGCCAATTGTGGGGCTGACTGGCAGAAAGCCGAACTTGTTAGGACGCAGTCAGCCAAGTTGCCTCGGGGTGCAGTTTAGATGATTTTATTCTCATTTTTATTTTCCAAGTGCCTGCCCTTTCTGGCCAAATGTAAAATTGTTGTACTTGGCATTGTTGCGCGATGTTGTTGCAGCTGTTGTGCGGAGCTCGAGCTGCTCTACTTGAGTGCTCACTTCAAGGCAACATATGCGAAAAAATTGACCGCCACCGCACAGTGGAACGTTTTCCAAAATTGAAAAGTTAAAAAATATGTTTATTTGGTATCTCAATAAACATTCAAGCATATTTTTTATTTTTACCTACGCAGGGTATCCCTGATCAGCACCGAAAGTCTAGTCGATCTAGCCATCTCCGTTTGCCAATTTATCCGTCTATCCTTTACTAGATTCAAAGCAATTTAAATAAAACTTTGCAGATACTCTTTTATATACTGCAGGTTGTACATAGGTCGGAACAAGCAGAATTTATCACATGCATGCCATAGGAGCAACTAGAAAAATAATAAAACAAATTAACTTATACGAGCCCAGAGCACTAATGATTCATACGGAAGGATTTTGTAACCCGTCTTATAATTCATTTTAAATTTAATGAAATTTTAATATATATTCATTCAGTTAAAAATATGTTTGGTGTGTTATGTATTATTGGCAATATCGATGGCTAAATATTACAAAAGGGTAAATGTATGTATGTATGGGGAAAGTATGTTTTCCAAGATGTTTGTATGCAATTTGTTTATGAATTCCACTGTGCGCCACTGGACTGGCTGGGACTCTTGACCAGGACGCTACTTGAAAGAAGGTGTAGCCCAGCAGCCTGTGCACTATGGACTCAAATGAAATAAGCTGAGCTGGGTGATTGGATTGGGGCAGAATTGGGAATATAATTGCTAGAAGAAATGCTAAATCTGCGAATGAAACAAGGTGCGCGTCCCTTAGCCCACTGCCATTCGATTAAAGCCCTTTCGTGAGCCTTTAATGAGAGACAAAGGAGAAGCATTCTCCCTTGGGAGCTTTGGGAAGTTGAGCAGCTGTCAAAAAACTTGTCTCGCTCCAAATCGAATTAAGTTCAATTACATTTCAGCACAGGCGGGCGGGGGGTATGGGGCTAACCCGTTCGATGAGAGGCTGCCACAGTTTTTTGGCCTTCCCCCGATGAAAATGGAAATGAACTCCCAGCCACGGCAGCATTTTGCGAGCCCAGCAGCAGGCAGTACACATGCACAGGTGGTCGGGGGAATGCGAAAAAGTGTGAAAACATTTTTGATTCATTAAAAATTTAAAAAGTTCAAAGTGTTTTGCAGACCATGTACGGTGCTGGGATGGAAATAGAGCTCCAAGCGAGTCTGTTTTTCAGCTTGCTGAGTGGAGTCTCAGTGCATCCTTCGCTGCCTTCCGAACTCAAGGTGGTGTTAGTCACCGAATCACTCACAGTTATCGCCTTAATTCACCGTGAAACCTGCAAACGAACAGCTCGAATGGATACTTGTGGCGCAATTGTAGCCGGACAACCTGGAATGGTATCCTTGAGGGCCACAAAAATATGAAAACGCAGCCTTTTCCTTCGCTAGCCAAGCTATATCTATGCAAGGCGACGAAGACAGCCTGGTGACAGCCAGGCGAAAGGCAGAGGGCGGACGAGGTCCTCTCGCTTTGATCTGAATGCCTGAGATTTTCGGCTTGTCCTCAAACGAAATGCAGTCGAGCGTCAATAAGCGCACCTGCGTACATCAAGATGTATCACAGCCCGCCTCCATCCCTGCGGGGTGCTCAAGGACCTCGGCTGGAATGGGGACTGCGGTCTGCGGCCCACTGTTCCTCGACGTCCTCGTGCTCGATGAGCGTGTAAGCAGTGAGTGAGCGAATGAATGACTGAATATCTATTCGGGCTATCCCGAGCTGTCCTTTTTCCGCTCCTTTTGGGAAACTGGGTCTGGGTCTGGGTTGGGGCGAACTAGTGGCGGGGACAAAACGATAAACACATTGCGGGTCCTGCATTGTAATCACTTTGACATTTATGCATATCAAGCAAAAAGGCGAAAAGACTTCGCCAGCCACGTCGGTCTAGTCTCCTTCTCAGCCGTGTTTTGCGCCCCGATCAAGTTGTCTCCACTCAAATGTGGCATTTTTAATGATGTCCAAATATATCGGCCCAGAACGGCGTACATAATTTTATGCTGGTCTGATTTTCGTTTCATTTTAAATGCAAATTAGATAAATACGAATTCAAAAGAGAATCGGTGCGCACCTTCTATCTGTTGGATGTATTTTTTCAGTTTTTTAGCACAGCTTGCAAAATGAGGACTTCAAAGCGGAGATCAAAAGATTTATTGAATTTAAGAAGCCCGACAAAAAATAGATTTTGCTTAAGCGGTTTCTTAAGTCAGGAGAGGTTTTCCAACTGGAAGAGGAGGATGCCACCGAGGGAGGCGTACTACCTTCCCATTTGCCACCTACCAAGTGGCGGCTGACGACGGTAGGAATGTGTAACATAATAAAAGGGTACTAAAACAATGTAATGAAATAATTTGCATTGCCAAAATGATAACAATATATCAAGCAGACACGACACGAACAGCGGGGCTAGGGCACCATTGAAGCCTCCAGCAGCCACCAAAACAACAAAGGCGACGCTTGTCGCGGCTGGCTTGACAGTTTTCAGAACGCAACTCTGTGCCCTCCTGCGGAGGAGGACTGAGTGGAGAGCCCGGGCGCATGCTGCCAGCAAAAAAACCAATTTGTTATGCGCCATCGTACAATTTAACGGCCTTTGATTCCCCAAATTGCGCGGATGCATTTGAAACGGAGCAACGCAAGCGCCGGAGGAAGGGGAACCCCACAATCTACCCTTTCTCTTCGACTAATTGTCTGGGCTCTACATGCTGAACACGTGGCTTTGCAGAATTTTTATTGCAAAACTTTGCCCAAGCTGAACTTTGCCCATAAAGCAAGACGCTTTCTCGGTTGCCTGCTGTACTTAGGCCAGAGGAAATTCCACTCGAGGTACTGCCCAAACTCATTTGGCCATGTTAATTCATTAATTCAGCCTTGACCCGAGCCGCCCACTGTCTTAGCGGAGACTTGACGCTAATTGCCATTTTAATGCCGCTTTGCAGTCGAGTGAGGCAGCTCGGGACGGTCTTCAGGAATAAAAGTTAAAATCATCGCAATCCGTATTACGTGTACAGCCCGTGTGATAGAGAAACTAATTCTATGGCGCATTGCCTCCGCAATTAGGCTAGCCCTGGCCCTGCCCGTATTTCTTTGTGCCCAACTGATTTTATTTTATACGCCCACATCGGTAGTCCACTCTGGTCCGGCACAGTGGGCGAAAGCAGGGAACAAGTACAACATTTTTAATAAAGATATGTTTTTATTGAAAGTGAATCTAACCTGTGAAACGAGTAATGATTGGACGAATTAAGAAAATATCTCGTAGATACTAAGGTACTAAGCTTTGCTGTACGAAAAGCTAATCTGGTATTTATTGTTTCTATCATGGACCTTAACACTGAGGTGGAAACCGACCACCACTGTGTAGAAATGAAAAGGACGCAGCCAATTCGCCAGCTTCGCAGTCTTTTAGTTCGTTTCCCACTGTCAAGCCCCTTTCATTTCGTGCTGATTTTAGCGCTTTTGTAATTGGAAAATCGCTTCGTTTATAGAATGAAATCAATCAAGTGTGGTAGGCAGCACACTAGCATTGGAGTGTAGTTGTAGTCCATTGAAACTGAAGGAGGAACAAGGGATATTTTTTGTATCTCTGGCCACAGTTGATTTCTTTGGATGAGCAGCCGTTCGATTTAGCAATTCTTAGATTTTTTCTCGTTGTGCCACCGCTGGCGTTAAATTAATTTGGCCGCTTTGTTCTCTATTCCAAACCACGCACATACATAGGCGAGTATTTTTATGTGCCCCGAATGCTGTTGCAAATATTAATGAACTCAGTTTCTTTGTCAGACAGCACTGTGATTTACTTTGCATAGTTTTTTAAATGAGTTCGGTGGCAGGGGGAGGGTATTGTGGTTCTGGGAAATTCGTGCTTTAATTGTTAGAAAAAGTTGTAATTACTGTGTGAAATATAGTTCCCTCTTCTGGGGCCAACTCAAGTTTCCGAATTTGGCTGGCCCCGAACGTAGTTGTGGGAACTACTCAGGCGCGAACTGGAAACTTTATTGTCTGGCTTAAGCATATTTAATGATTGTGTGGGCCACAAAGCATTTCATAACGAACAATAAAGGGCCAGGACCGAAGTATTGCACGGCACATGCAAAGACAGACAAAATTGTCTGCAAATTGAAAGCGAAATGTGAGCGCATTTTAATAAAGCATATGCGGTGCCCCCGCCTACAGGCCTTGCAGCGACCTGGGGCATTCCTACTCCCTGTCGCTTGCCAATAACTCTGGCACTATCTGGCGCAGGAACACAGCCCAAGGACATGCCGAAGGAGCGACCTCATCGCCTGCGAGGAGTGCAGACAAAGCCGCAGTCACAGCTCGCTATTGTGGTTGAGTTATGGGCGGGCCGGGCCAGAGGGCGCTCCACGGCCACGCCCCGGCCACACACTCTTCTCAAAGGAGCACACGAAATGTGCAAGCGACACAAAACATTTCGCAAAATGTAGCAGGCTTTTAGGCGGCCCAGCCGGCGGGCCCGAGCAAGGAAAAACAACATTTTGCGGCCAACATTAAGCCCAACAGAAGTGGGCGCAGGGAAGCACAACAACAATGAACCCAAATGAAATGAACTAAAACAGAATGGAATAGAATAACTTGACCAAAATGCGACAAGAAAATTGTATTACAACAATGGAAAGCGATTGTGGTGAAAAGTACAATAAAATGTCGCTAAATTAGACATGAAGACAACCGCAGTCGAAGGGTCGGAGGAAGACGCCAGTGTAATCTACGGAAGTGGTGGGACGGGACACTTCCAGTTGAGATTCTGCTTGGAGGGATAAATGGAGAGTTGGCCAACTAATTGAGCTATGTATGTTGTGGGTGGGAGCGATAAGTGCATCGGTCTTAAAACGGGGACTTTTCAAGTCTACTTGTAATGGAGAAAATATTTTCTTATTATACAATAACTATTACATGTTTATGTATATTTATACCCTTGCAAGGTATTAAATGTTAATCAGAAGTTTGCTATAAAGTATATATGTATATTCTTGAACAGCATCTGTCTATCCGTTTGTACGCAAACTAGTCCCTCAGGTTTGAAGCTTTCAGAATGAAACTTTGCAGATGGTCTTCTAGATGTTCTCAGTACTATATAAATATGAATGGGCCGGATCGGACAACTATATCATATAACTGCCATAGGAACGATCGGAAATTAAAAAAAATATATATAACTTAGCCAGTTTTACGGTTGTATTTTATTAAAATTTGACTTTTATATCATATAGCAGCCATAGGAATATTTATATCAATTAATTTATTTTGAAAGCTTTGTTGATAGCAACATTTAGTTGTTTTTTCACTGTCAACATGTTTCGCTCAACATTAATATTAAAAATACAAAATTTTAAATACTTACTGGAAGGGTATTTAGTTAGCTTGCTTTCTTATTTTTGTTTTTCTAATTTCCATAATCCTCTTTAGTTTTTTTTTTTACGGAATTGAGTCATGTTTTCGGCGGCTGATCCTCTGGCGTCCGATCTGCTTGTGCGCAGGAACAAATTGATGGGACGAATCTATATTTTGCTAAATTAAGCTACTAGTAAAACCACATGGAATAAACAATATTTTATTTTAAAGCCAGTGTTAAACTTTAATGAAGTACTCCTTGTTGGGAGATATGTATATTTATGAGCACGCAGTAAGCGGTCAGCGTCATTCATACATCTATTCATTCATGTCCGTTAAACAAAATATTTTGTTAAAAAGAAACAAGAAAGGAAGCTATGTAACGTATGTGGGCCATTCTATGGGAAGAACAACCGCGGCCAACTAAAAAATTCTATGAAACCATTATTTTCGACATAGTTACATTAAGAAATGTTCCAATCGATAAAATTTGAAATTATTCAAATGCAAACTCGCGAAATCTCGAATCTTTATTTTTTTAATAAAAAACTTCATAAAAAAGTTAAAATTGTGTTTTGATTCTAAAGCAGAGGAATAATGTTGGAATTCTTGCTTTCTAATGTCACTGGGAGATTGCAAGGAGTCAAAAGAAACCGCATTTATGCTTTTTATACCCTTGCAGGGTATTATAATTTTAGACAGAAGTTTGCAACGCAGTGAAGGAGACATCTCCGATCCTATAAAGTATATACATATATTCTTGATCAGCATCAACAGCCGAGTCGATCTAGCCATGTCCGTCTGTCCGTCTGTCCGTTTCTACGCAAACTGGTCCCTCAGTTTTTAAGCTATCTGGATTAACCTTTGCAGAAAGTCTTCTATATGCTCTCACTTATTCTTGAATTTCGGTTTTAATTTAATCAAAATCGGACAACTATATCATATAGCTGTCATAGGACCGATCAGAAAATTTTGATGAAAAAATCTAACTAAGCCAATTTTCCACATATTTTCATAAAATTTGAGACAAAGACTCTTTGTATTATTTCAGAATTTCGATTTTAATTTTATTCAAATCGGACCACTATATCATATAGCAGCCATAGGAATATAATTATAAATTCATTTAGTTCGTTCGCAACATTTCTCGTTCTCAACATTATGTCAATACCCGAGAAAACGAAAAAGTCAGAAGTTTTTCTTTTCCTTACTTACTGCAAGGGTATTTAAACTTCGACATGCCGAAGTTAGCTTCCCTTCTTGTTTGATCATGATTTTGGATTAAAATTTAGTTAAAAAACAAGTAAGAAAGCTACAGTCGTTCGTGAACGACTGTTATATACCATGTACCAAAATATATCGCCGTTTTTGCCTATTGCGACTTTTGCCTATTAGAGAAATGTAAACAAACTCGCTCTTGGCAAAACCACCACCATCTCATGCACTTGCGTGTGCAAGACAGAGACAGAGATAACCCCTCCTCTCTTTTTTGCGCACGGGAGTTAGTTTCTTGCGCTCATCAGTTTTGTTGTTGTTTTTTGGGATGCACCTGTTGCTAGCTGCCAAATAGATAGCACACTGATAAGTAAATAACTTTTGTGTTTTTCACCCGATCTTTACCAGATTTTCGGTATTGATCCATGTTCTACATATGCATGCCTATGCACAAAAGGAAAGATATATG
>VNJV01003415.1:0-18356 GCA_008042635.1 Drosophila nikananu | reverse complement strand
ACGTGAACCAATAAAAAATACCAATTGAAAATGAAGTAACGTGCAATATAATCTATTGATTATTTTAATACATAGTTTTCTTTTTAGCTTACTGCAACTCACTGAAATGAACCGTGTGTCTAAACGGGTTAACTTGGGTTTACTTGATAAACAGAAACACTTTAATCCCCATTAGATGGTCCACGCTGCAGAGGCGAGATTGAATCCCCCAGGAGATCTGGTCCTCCCAGCGATTAAAACTTTCTGCGGCGACCGCCGTTTCAGTTCCCAGTTCTGGCCTGGTCCTGACTTCTCCCAGGCCACAAACAGTTGGCCGAGTCGAAAGTTTTCCCTCTGCGGTTAATTCGGTTTTATTTTTTGTTCACTGCCTGTGCGATTGTTTAACCGAAGAGCCTCAAAGCCAACTGGCGCCAGTCTGTTCCCTTGCCCGGCCTTTCCATCCTGACCACCACAACAAGTGAGATGTCAATCAATAGTTTTGGAGCTCACCCTGAGCTGCCAAACTTTCCGCGTCCGAATAAATGTGACACGACCCTTAAAGCTTAGCCAGATGTGTTTTCAAATGTCCTGGAAAATCCTTAGTAACCAGAAACAAAGTTGTCAGGGAACTTAAAGCGCCTAGTTGGCAGTGACCACCCAAATTTATATGAGGTTTCCTTTCTTATTTGTATTGAAGTTAAAGAAAAATGATTTTAACAAATATATAATTCTGTAATCCATTTTTAATATTTCTGAAAATGTAAAGTCCCCCCTCGTTGCAAGACTAATTTTAATATTTAGCTACAGCATTTGTTTGTGCAGCTTAGCAAAAATCAATTTTCTTGGACAGCTGAAAAGTAAAAGGTGTCTTAGATTTTCCTTTTGTCCTGGAAGAGATCTCGGGCAACTGCCGCCCCGGAAACTAGCGTACGACATCGGCAAAACCTACTGAAATGCGTAAACAATGAGCGTTATGGTCATCCATACATCCATGTGTGCGTAAAGGAAAAATCCGCAAAAAACAATGGAAATGCAAGCGCTCACGTATCCGCAGTCTTGGTAACATTCCGTGGTCCAGGTAGCAGGACAATGGACTCGAAGTCATACATACAAATTGCATGTTGAGCGCGCGCTCGGTACTCAGGAAATTGCAATCAGTGATGCAAAAAAAAACCTGGGTATTTTATTTCTTTTGAATTTATAGCTTTTAATAATATTCTTCGCATTGGAAAGCTAAAGGAACAACGTTTCTTTTTTAAGGAACAATTTTTCAGTCTTATGTTTGCATAACAAAAATTAAGAATATTTAGAATATTTCCTCAACATTTTCACTAAAAATAAGGTTTGTACCTTTCCATCTCTGATTGCATCTGGGTCAACGAACCAAGATGTCCAGCAGCCGCCCGCTGTTCTCCCGTGTTGGTGCCAGGACAATACCCAAGACAGAAGTCCTGCGGCGCTTTGTCTTGTGTGCACACGATAAGCATCTGCAGCGCCGTGGTCCTTCCTGGGCGTTGTATCCCAAAAAAAGGCACTTAAAGAGCATGACCTTTTTAAATCCCTATCAGGATAATCAAAGGACCACGACTACGTAACTGAAACGCCAAAGAAAGATAACAACTAAATCATATAGTAATAAAATAAGAACAAATTATTTTGCATCGTCAGTGTATGTGAACAACAGTAAATTAATAATAACAAGAAAGAAAGCTAACTCTCTACATTTAGCGATCGTTTCTATGGCAGCTATATGATAAATCACCCGATTTCAATTAAATTAAACCATTATAAGTTGATATAACTTAATCAAAATTAAAGAAAAACTAACAAGAATTATAATCGTCGCAGTGAAAGCTAACGTTGCATTTTTTTACGCTCCAAATCTCGTGTAGTTTTTTATTAAATCATCATTAAACTTTTTAAACTTATTTTTGAACCATTTGATATTGCCTACGGGGCTTAATTTTTAATGGGTCACATTGGATTTTATCTTTCCGAACTTTCTGGAAACCGAGCCATTGAGAAAGAGGGGAAAACCACGTATGCCATTCGATTTCAGAAGCTTGTCGTGCGAAGTTGAACCTTAATTAGCAAGAAAACTATCAAAAGAATCATGAGTTTCGCTGGAAATTTGAAAGAAGTTTTACGCAAATTGGCGATCTCCGATGAGGATCGCTTCGAGTATACTCAAGATGCTGTGGCTATTCAAAACTGTGTGGTCGAGAAGCTAATGGCACATAGCGACACTTTTCGCAAAGCATATGATGGCCTTAGCCTGGGTGGTTTGTCATCTTGTGATAACGCCTTCGAATTCTGTATTTCATTCATTGGTTGCTCTTAGGAAGCTACTTGGATCGCGTAAAGCTGGTGACTCCGGATGAGTTTGACCTGCATACCCAATCACTCCGAATCTGTGGAGAAGTCTGGTGGAACATCTTCAATCCGGGCGGCTGAACTTCATCCTTGCCAAGGGACACAACATATTCAATCGAATGAGTTTTCACGAGCGCAGCACCTGTTTGGCTAACGCTCAGACTATTCTTATGCAGCTAGAAGATCCGTATACTCAGTTAAACGCAAATGCATTGTCCAGACTGTTTTTTTAAATAATGATTTATGTAAGGCTTAATTTCTGCAAGAATAAATAAATAGAATTCGGTAAACAACTACGAATAAAAGGTCTTTAAAAATATTTTAATAGTAACTATATTAATTACTTGCCAATACACGAGATTTGGCCGCGACAATAATTTATTGTTAGGTCCTAAAAGAAAGAGTTATAAACGATCATTCTTCGTTGTCATAAGCATTATCCGCCGAGTGGCCTGCACATTTCAAGTGCCTTGTAACGTTATCGCACTTTAAAGCCCATTTTTATTTCAGCTTTAAATTATTTATGATTGACTTTTCCAAGCACTTTTTTTAGACCGGAAATCAAGCTTTTTCTATTTTGTTAATCGTTCTGCATTATACAGCATACCGGCAATATTTGAAGCCACCGTTTTCGATTAATAGTTGTCCCTAAGCTATTGGATAGCTGCGCCTGCCTTGGACAGCTCCTAAACATGTCCAAGGTACTCGGATTGTACATATATGAGCTCTATTAAGCAAGGGTGGGATCCGTGTCCCCTTCAGGGAGAAACATGATGGCACCAGTTGCCATACCCATGTAGGAGAAGCTACATATCCTGTGCCAGTTGCACAATGAGATGCATTTTGCATTCGATGGTCAACTGCATCCTTATTTTTCATTTTCCTTTTCATCCCAGGTCATTATAAGTCAAATTATTGTAATTTCCCTCTATCAAATCTTAAACGCCTGAATTTGCTCTTTTAACTCCTGGATTCGACTTTTCCACTTTTCCATTATAGTTCATGGCGGGATCCATAGTTTGAAAATACTTAAATATCGAATATAATATTATGGTAACTAATGTAGTTACTGCTTTATTTAATTCAGCAATTCAATCGAATGTTAATTTGATGCAGTAAGCTTGTTGAGCGGCGGACCTGAAGTCCAGAGTGACCAGTCTGACGATATCAGAAGATGTCCTCCAGGAAAGGTCTTGGCGTTAGTACTTGTTTACGCCGTGTTGCCAGACTGGACTTTAGTCTGGGCGCCACAATATAATATAATATAAAAATATCGAAATTTCGATATTTGGCAATCAAAAAATTGAGATATAAATATATCATCCCTAGAAAAATATCGATATATTGATATTTTGATATATTATCAACAACCCTACTACGTAGGACCGGGAAAAACTCAAACCTCATTCTTTTCAAACCTTCAAGCGAGCAACCTTCAAGCGATCAGCAAAGTTAGTGGAGCGTCGTCGTCGGTGCTGCCCAGAAAAGAGTATAAGTGGTCAGTGTGAGCGTAGCCAAACCAGGAAGACAAATTCCACCGCTCGCGTGACGCAAAAGGCTGTAGAAATTGAAAGTCAAATGAATTCTGTTCCCAACTGTGTGTGTGAGTGTACAACAAGCGTCAATTTTGATGATAAAATTTGCCTGCGCTTATGCGGATGTCTGTGAGTGTGTGCGTTGAGCATATGTCTGTCAGTGTGTTGGTGTGAGCGTCGAGCATAAGAAAGCAGAAACAACAACATAGGAGGCAAGAAGCACTTGGCGACGCTTGACGAAAGAGAAACAAAGAGAAGCGTGAAATCTCCATTTTAATAGCGAGGAATATCGAGGAAAGGGTTTCTACGATGGCCAGTTTCCAGATTCACCAGGACGCCAACAACAAGGAGAACCCCGGCGTTACCATTCCGGCCGGAGTCAGGGGCGCAAAGCAGCCGCTGGCCGTGATTGGTAAAGAGAAAATTGCGCTTGCGCCACGGGCCAACTTCGCCGTGCTCAACAACAACAACAACCACAACGGGATTGTGCCTCGTCCGTCAGGAAAAGCGGTAAGTCCCGTGAAAACACGAAAAATCCATAGCAGGGCCAGAAATTCTAATGCAGCTGCCGATTTTTATGGTGGTGGGATCTTCATTTAAGGCTGCCTGCCTGCGTTTGAGAGTGTGTGTGTGCGACCAGTGGTGGTGGTTTTCTGTCCTCCCTCTCCCTGTAGGTATTTTTTATAATTCTTATTTTTGGGTGCACTACGCAGATAACCTTTGCTAATTATTCGCGCCTAACCTATAAGCTAACCTAGAAAATTGCACAGCCTTGCGACTGCGCGCCTTTTTCTAAGTACAAAGCAGAGTAAAGAGGACAGCAATAGCAAATGCAATTACACGACACACACACACACACTCGCACGCATAACCATTCCATGGGAAGCCAAGGAAAGGCGCGCAACTAAACACCAAAACCAACAACAAAAGTAGCGCCCGTAACAGGATCATTCCAAAGAGGGAGACAGGGACAGGGAGAGAGCGCGCCAATGCAGCAGGCTACAGTTGCTGTAATTGTTAACCCTTACTCATGCATATTTACGCCTCCCTTAGCAGGTCTTCCGTGAGGTAAAGGTAAAAAATGCGGATGAAAATGTCAACTATGCTGCGAAAAAGTCAACCGTGGTGCCCGTGGTGGAGCAGTTCAAGACCTTCTCCGTTTACGAGGACAACTGCGACACTCAAGTGGCCCCCCCGGGCAAACCCCTGGTCTCAGTGGCCGATAAAGAGAACCAGCATGCCGCCGAAAAGTGGTAAGTTCCACTAGACTAGACTTTTCCCTGAAGTTTTCTTGACATTTATGTTTTACACCCAGCGATGTGCAATTCACCGTCTGCGACCTGGACACCACGCCCATGTCCGTCACGGACGTCCAGTCGCCCATGTCGGTGGATCGCTCGCTCGCCGAGGTGAGCGGCGTTGAAGCGGTCGCCAAGCCAGGTGAGGTTATCAAGGAACTGCCGCCACGCAATGATCGCGAGCGGTTCTTCGAAGTGGTCCAGTACCAGAGGGATATACTCATTAATTTCCGGGAGAGTGAGGTGAGTTTTTTATTAACTTTTATCTGAAATTAAAATAAAAAAAGACTTACTGACAATGTTGGGCATAAATCTTTACGTTTGGAGCCTACAAAAACTTCATGAAAATTAAGGGAATTCATTAATGGGATATACAAAAATATTTATTAAATTGTTTTAAGCAATAAACACACACACACCCATAGTTGTAGAATGTCCTAAAGTGGCCTAGCTTCCAACTATAGTACAAAACGTAACCTTATGAAAGAGATAAGAAAAATCAAGATACCACCAATGGATTCTCCCCTTGAGTGCCTTGGTTGCCATGTTTGTCTGTGTGCGTTGTCATGCAAGGCAGGCAGACGTAATTTCTCTATGCGAAGGAGTGGGGTGAGAGCGAACAGGAAGACGAACGGACCCTAAGTCGCACCCTAATGTGGCATTCCTTTCACGCGCCGCTGCCTGGGTAGTAGTAGTAGATTCCCTTCTCTTCCTTTGGTCTTCGTTCAGCGTCACATGTTTACCGGGGCGAACATGCGCGCCGCCTGCATCTGGTCCTTCTTTTGGTTCTTCGTCTATATTGACTCTTCTGCGTTTTTCCGTTGCATTGCTTGCGAGTTTGTATTACCTCCATCCACCATTGGCTCACGGAAATAATGGCATTTGACTGGGTTACCTCTACATTATTGTTGACATGTTTTGCGAGAAAGTTATGGCTACTTTTGTCTTAGTATTTCCATTAACTTTTAGTTTGCCTCATTTAAAATGTATTTATTTGAGATTTAGTAATTAATTGATCTGCTTTGTTTATTATTTGCATTTCCCAATCGTAAACATGTAAATTTATCTTAAAATGGTCTTAAAATAAACCCAATCGAATTTCTAAAGTGTCCTGGACACGCATGAGAAATTGCCTCACATATGGAGTTGGAATCTGCGGAAGAGGCCGCTTCTCAGTCGCGTCCAAGTCACCCACCGTATGCAGGATCTTAATTCTTGAATTTTCTTGCTTAAAGAATGCCAACTAACGTGAGTTCTTGTTGAACTGATCGTAAAACTCATCCGAAACGGCATTGGTTAAGGCCTTAAGGGCATCCTTGCGCTGCTGATCCTGTTCCACAGCCAATTTGGCATTGGCCCTCATCAGCTCGTCGAACTGGGCCTTGCGTCGGCGCTCGTTTTCCATATGACCGAGGACCAGGGTGCGATCCATGTTCATGGCATACTGCTCCCACTGCTTGTCCATCATCTGGGCCTCAGTCTTGCGCTGGTTGGCCAAAGACAGCTGCTGCTCCTGACCCAAGCGGAAGACGCGCAGCTCCTCGGGCGTCATGCCACGATACATGAAGGCTATTTTCTTGTTCGGATCGGTGCGAGATTGGGCCACATCCGGATTCTCGGTGAGCATGTCGCTCGACAGCATGTTGTAGATCTCAGCCATGTCGTCCTCGTACTTCTCGCGCTTCTCCCTCTCGCGATCCAATTGCTTCTGCCTGGCCATATTCATGTTGAACTGGCGCACTTGCTGGATCACCTGGTTGCGCATCAGGTGATCCGACTTGGCCATCTCCTCCAGATGCTTGTCTCGGCAGCCCAGGTTCTCCATTAGCATGTTGTCCGCCGTCTTGCGTGCATTCTCTGCCCGCTTACGCTCCTGCACCTGCTGATCCAGCCAGGCGCGCTGCTGCTCCCGCTGCCGAACCTTTCGATCTGAATTGTAGAGATCCTCGCCGTGAAAGATCTGGGCACTGGAAACTCCCAACGAGATGTCATCATCGGCAACTCGAGTTGGACGCGCCTTCTTCAGGAAGTTCGGGTCATTCAAGTCGAATTCGCGACGCTGCTCCATTCGCTGATACCGACAGCGATAGTAGTTGAGATCCGAGTCCACCACATGCTGCTTCTTCTCCAGCTCCTTGGCCTGGGCGTTGATCAGGCGCTTTTGCAGTCGCTCCTGCTCCTCAAACTGCTTGTCGCACTCCAGCTGCATGCTCTTCTGTTTCTTCTTCTCCATAATCTGTCGCTCCAGCATGTCTATATCGAGCTAATGGGAGGAATGGACGGGATATGTTATCCTAACCAGGATTCCCCTGAAGATGGGATTACACTCACCCCATAGAGGCGCTGTTTGGCGTTGAAAATGCGCCGCTTGCGTTCCTCCTCGTACTGCTCGCGCTTCCGCAGCTTCATTGCCTCGTTGAGATCCTGCTGGGTGCATATTCCGATTTTGAGCGTCATCTTGCTGCAGGATTGTACCAATAGGTTTTATATTCCGGGAAAAGGTCTGAAAAACTTGTATGTATTCTTTTCTGGACAGAGAAAAAGAAACGAATATTTGTGTATGAGTTTCGGTTGAGTTTGTTTGCCGGGTTGCCGGGTGAGCTCGGTTCGTTGGTTTGTTTGTTGTTTGCCTTCTTGCCTCTCTATCCATCCTCCATCTTCTTTATTTATTGGGTTGGGCACTTGAGTTGCCTTGGATTCTTTTAATTACCAAGGAAATAGGAAATGTGACTAAACAAATTAATATTATTTATAAAAACTTTATTTTTCTTTTTATTTACATTTCCTTATTTTTCTTATACCTAATTAATTTAATTCATAACTATTACCCTCATTTGAAAATGTAAGTCTTCGCCCCTCAGCCTGGACTATACTTATTTGGCTTACTTATTCGCAAAATTACCTTAACTGTTTTTTCCCTTTGCCTTTTTTGAAAAGGCCACACACGGCCGGCGCTTGACGTGTCCAATAATCGTTAAAGCGGCCATTAAATAAACACCTAATGTACATATTGCCCACATATAGGCGATTTTGGCAAAAGATTTTCACGTTTGAACTGGGAATTTGAATATGCTGCTCACGTAGCACGAAATAACCAATAAACAAATAAAAATTGGTAAATTTGATTCCCTCGCTTTTGCTGGCCACTCCTCTGCCTTCTCCCACGGGATTAGCTCGCTTTCGAGTTGGCTATATCGATTTTAGGTTAGATTTGCACATTGTGGTACTCCTTGGCATACTTTTTCTATTGGTAAAAAAAAATAGGGAAACAGTTTCTGCTTAACTTAAGCCTTTTGAAGAGGATAAATAAAGGAATATTTGGATCCTTGATGAATGAGAATGAGAATCATCATATATTTTCAAAAGTATTAAATTTTACGAGGTATTCTATAGCTGATACGCTTATATGTACAAAGATGAGTCCAGAGTTTGACGCCAAATAAATACGTTGCTTGCTAGAAGCATCAAGCATAACAATTTGTGCGAAAGAGAAGAGTCTGTTGTCTCGCTTCCATGGCTGCGTAAAGTGTGCTGTAGTAATTACAAAGTATTAGTTTACTAATTTTGTTGACTTACCCTAATCGCTGTATCCCATCAATCTGAATCTTGCAGAAGAAACATCGGCCGAAGCCGCACTATATGCGCAGGCAGAACGACATCACTCATAACATGCGCTTAATACTGATTGACTGGCTGTGCGAGGTTTGCGAGGAGTATAAGTTGGACACGGAGACGCTCTACCTCGCCGTCTCCTATCTGGATCGCTTCTTGAGCTTGATGCTGGTGATGCGCGCCAAATTGCAGTTGGTGGGCACGGCAGCCATATACATTGCAGCGTAAGTGGGAATATATGTTTACTTTAGAGTCGTTAAATAATTAAAAACCTTATTTCTTACAGTAAATACGAAGAGATCTACCCACCAGAGGTGGGTGAGTTTGTCTTCCTCACCGACGACAGCTATACCAAGAAGCAGGTGCTGCGCATGGAGCAGGTTATCCTCAAGATTCTCTCCTTTGATCTGTGCACACCGACTGCCTATGTCTTTATCAACACGTACGCTGTGCTGTGCGACATGCCAGATAAACTCAAGTTTTTGACGCTGGTAAGTCCTTGGAATTATACTCTTGCCATTCTTAATCACAATTCGCAACCGCACAGTACATTTCAGAGCTCTCACTGTTGGATGGAGAGACCTTCATGGGATATTTGCCCTCAGTGATATCATCAGCGTCGCTCGCATTGGCGCGTCACATTCTGGGCATGGAGATGTGGACACCGCAGCTGGAGGAGATCACCACCTACAAGTTGGAGGACCTGAAAACTGTGGTCTGCCAACTGTCTCACTCCCACAAAGCGGCCAAGGACCTCAACACACGGGCTATGCGGGAAAAGTACAATAGAAACCAGTATGAAATTTGTAAAGCTAGAGAAGAAAAACACTCACTTTTGAATTTCCCAATAGGTACAAGAATGTTGCCACAATCGAGGCAATTGAGCTGTCCAAGGAGGACCTGGATCAGCTCTGTCAGTCGTACAACGCCAAGCAAAGCGAGAAGAAGAACGAGGAGCAGGAGGAGAATTTGTTTTATAAGTTTTAAGTGTTTTGCCATGCTTTTGCCCTGTCATGGTCAAATTATATTGTAGCTTAGTAGTTGTAATATTTCTGTAGATCTAAAAATGAAATCTCCGTCAGAAGCCTGCTCAGCATTGGTTTGGTCGATGGGCAAGCTCCAGTTACAAGTACTCGACAATTTTATATGAAAGCCATATAAACGCACCTTAGAACGAGCAAACTTTACACCAGTCCACGGAAAGAGCTTGCCGCGCCAACTATAAAAGAGCAGAAGGAACGGCGACAGTCTTGGAAAACTTAGATTTAGCTTAGTGGCAGTTCGCAGTCCGATATTTTATGTTTTACCATCAACAATGTACTTTTATGTATTTATAAAATGAACCATATTGGATGTATACAACGTGTCTTAAGCAGGTACAGTTAACTTCGGAAATTATACCTACTTAAACGCATATTTATATATATATATACTAACTATTAGGCCATAAACGTTCTGTGAACCACGCAACAACAAATATATGTCGATTTAACAAAGTCACTCTGCAAGCCACTCTACAGACACACACACTCATACACCAGTCGTCCTGATTCCCTTCAAATGCTGCGCTCAACTCGTGTTCACGTAAATCTAATGACGCTTACTAAATGTTTATTAAACTTAGTCTAATCTTCCGTGTGGGTGGGTGGATTGATGTTGCTGAGAGCACAAGCAGCGCGCTAGTTAAATGCAGAGGCCGATTTCACGGGGTTTTAATACGCTAACATAAATTATAATTTTACTAACCAATCAATGTAATTGCACTTGCCGTGTGCGTCGCCCTTGCAGGCCGTATATTCCATATACCTATTGTATTCAATAAAATTGTGAAACTCAAGCACAAAATGAACTGCTTTATATGCCTGCTTTGGAATTATTTGAGGGGGCTAGGGAAGGTTCTATAACCCGAAAGAGTCCCCTTTTCTCGGTCTTACAAAAATGAAGCACTCATGTATCGCTGACTTCTTTTCAACATTTGTTTATTCACAAATCATAAAAAATAACTACAACAACTAATATCGATGTTGTTGCACTCGCTCTGCGATCAATCACATCGATCCCGAGTCGCGATATCAAAGAGTTCTGGGTATCCACTGGTGAGGTGAGCTTCTGCTTCGGGAGCAACGGATAAACATGAAAGAAATGGACAAAAACCGAAATGCAAATTCTTCTGTTCCGCAGAATTTCGCGCCTTGCGCGATATCCTCTCTCTCTAGTAGGCGAATCGAGTGTCCGGATGGTAGCCAAGCTTGTCCAGCGCCGGATTGCAGGCAAAGTTGATCATGGGCGGTGGGCCACAGAGCAGCACAATTGTGTCATCCTTGGCGGGTAGCAGGTGAGCGGCGATCATGTCCTCGTTGATAAAGCCAACACTGTAGGGCCATCCTGAAGAACGAAGATTTGAGAAGAAACATTTAGTCACGAGTTTGATAAAATATATGCGAGTAATAGGTGAGATAACCTGCACACAATCTTTCCCACTGGCTTGGCTTTTGTGAAATGAAATCAAACTTAGGGGCAGAAACTATGTATGTAGTTTGCCAGCTGGAGCTGTGCTAATCCTAATAGCTAAACCGCTGCTCGGCCCGATGACCCAGTCGCTCCAGGCCCGGAATACACGTATAGTTGACCATGGGCGGTGGGCCGCACAGCAGGCATAGTGTGTCCGCATTCGGAGGAAAGAGATGCCGCTGCATCATGTCGTCATTAACGTGGCCCGTATTGTAGGACCAGGCTATGAACCGCGCGTTCCCCGTTCGCGGCATCCGTTTGAGGGCAGCATGTGGCAAGGGGCACAAGACACAAGATTCTTAACATAATAGATGATTGGCACATGTTGGTTCTAATCAGTCAGGTGATTGTGGAAACGAATGATGATGCTGCATGCGAATGAAGATACCTAAGTTTGGCATTCTCAAGTCAAGGAAGAGATTGGTGCAGCGTTCTCAAAGCAATATTATAATCAAGAGATATGAACGAAATAATTCTAAATAATACCAATGGCCATAAAAAGATCAAGAACAGTCTTAATTATGAGGTTGATTCTAGAGCTGTACAAAATTTCAAGATCTTCTGTAGCCAGCCAACTCAGCATGAAGAAATGATATGATCTGATGAGCTCGAGCACGGGACGGACACTGTTACTAATTTGAAAATACTAGAGCTCACCTTCGGCTGCCTTATCGACGGTATACCAGACCTTAAATTGGTCAGGATGCTTCTGTGCCAGCTCGTCCAGCTCCTCACGCAGCAAAATGTCCTTCTCGCTCTATAAAACGATAAACATAATTTTAAAGGGTAGTCTAAAAATCATTAAGTAAAGCTATTCATCCACAAACCTGATTGGCAAACAGCAGCGCCAGTTCGGTCTTGTCCTTATCGCTGCGCTTGAGCACTTCCCTGGCCAGTTGCAGCATTGGTGTGATGCCAGTGCCTCCAGCAATCATGTTCACCCGCTTCGCGGTCACATGCTTGGGCGGATCCTTGCGAAGCTTCTTGATCGAGAAGGTGCCGTTGCCAAGGTACTGCAGCCGGCCGGAGGGGCCACGGAAGGAGATCTTGTCGCCCACCTCCATTTGTTCTAGGTGCTGGGTCATCTTGCCACCGGCCGGGAACTTGGGATGCGAGTCCTTGAAGTACACCTTGACCACCAAATCTACGTAGCCCACATCCTCGTCGGACGAAATGGGCGTGTACGGGCGGATAACAAGATCGTTGTCGATAGTGGCAATTAGATGAATGTGCTGACCAACGGGCAGGCCGAGGACATGCTGCTTGGAAGGCAATCCAAATCGGAACCGCCTGGTGTCATGGCTGAGCACCTCCTTCTCGATGAGCGGCAGGAGGTACTTGTCATTGGGATCCACCAGGGTGCGCAGCCGAGCGGTTCTATTCGGTTCACGGCGTGGCTTTGTCGACTTCTTGTTGAGCAGATAGTGGACGATAAGGGCACCGGCAACTACAGCGACCACGCCTACGGCGATTGGTACAAACTGAAAGAATATGTATAAAAAATTAGATGATGTTCAATATAAACATTTATAAATATTTTATACTAAGAAACTAGCTAGGGACACCGATTGACGGGTAAATAACAAGTATTATTTAATCGTTTTCAGATTGACTCGGGAAGATAATAGCGTGATTTTAAGACTGATTATAGGTATGACAATATAATATGCTGATAAGCTTACGTAAGTAAAATATAGACAGTAATTTAAGGAATTAGCAAACTAATAACTAAACCTTAAAATCACTGCTTATAGTTTTGTCACTATAACAATTACATTTTGCTTCCATGGGTTGCCTAACACTTGATAGTATTTTTGTGTGAGAAAGATGCGATGAAAGGTCACGATGGTCAGTGGAAACCACCGCCACAGTTGGCGTGATAAGAAAATAACAAAAATAAACCCACACCCGAGATAGAGATTGAGTTCAGCTGCGTTAGAGATACTTTTTTGAGACTGCGAAGCCGTAAAAACCTGCAGCTGATTGAGGTTACAAACTTGAGACATTAAGCTTTGGCCCCATATCAGGGGTGACCGTGAACATTGCATTAAGCAAGTTATTAACCATGACGTCACATTCACTATATTCATAAACAGAGAGCACAGACAAAAAGAGCGTGGAATGGAAAGAGTAATAAAATGACAAAGAGAAGGCTTTCACGGAAGTGCCCTGGAACTTACGTCGAATTCTGTCATTTTATTTGTTTGGTTTAAATAAACACTTGTCGAAATTGTTATTCTTCCTTGACTTGGCTAATTTCTAATTTGAATTGCGCGTGAGACTGGAAAGCAGGCGGATTTTTTTTGATCGCGTGTTACCGCGCACGATTCCGATTTCCAATTGAAATGAAGTCGTCGCGTGGATATGCCGCTATAGCTGTGTGCTCTCTTCGCTTCAGCCCCTTTTCCACTGTATGTCTCTATTGGTGAGCAAGATGCACAGTCAGCACTAGTCAGCACAGTTATTGCAAAAAGTAAGAGAACCATGAAAACGGTTTAAAAAAATTCAACTTCCATGACATTGCGGAAAAGAACTGGCTTTAGTTGTAGTATCTATTTAGATTTTCAGGTTTTCCAGCTACCAAGTTTTGAAATAAAAGTCTGATTAAAGATTCTAAAGTAAAATTAAATGAGAACAAAATATGAATGCGTTATTTTATTCAAATAATTTAAACTGTTTAACTAAAAAAATAAATTCCCTCAAATTTTAAACAAACATTTATATTAAGAAAATTGTTTAAAAATTCAGAAAGGTGAAGAGTGCTACTATTACCCTATGCTACTGTACCTTTGATTTAAGAGAGCCGAGATAGCAAAAAAAATAAGGGAGTAGAAAGCACTGAGAAACCGCCATAGCCAATAAGAGAGAAGCTAAGTCTACGTGATGGTTTACTGTTTGAGAGTTTACACTTTATTGATTAAGAGAATCGTGGAATGGCAGAGTTATTTTTTAAGAGGGTTTCTGACTAGCCGCAACAGCTGATTGATTGCCTCAGGCTTCGCTGCGTTGAACTTGACATTGTCTTTGGTTTTAAATTTTCTTTTGAGAGTAGTTGGATTGGAGATTGCGTCACAGGAAAAACTGGCGACATCGCTTCTTGGGTCTCCTCGGCTGAGGATTGCTGTGCAGAGCCTTCGCCTCGAACACTTTAAAGGCGTAATCCTCGCCAGAATGCAGCCGCATGAAGGCCGCCTTGTTGCCGCACCGATAGCAATAGTTGGGCGCCGACCAGATGGTCACCAGCTGGTGGCCAAAGTGCCACCGGTAGCCCTCCTGCGCCAACTGGTGGGCCCGGCATATCAGGGATATGCCGTTCCGGCGGCTGAACTCGGCAACCACATCGCCGCCAAAGAGTTGACCGTGTCCCCGTGGCGATGGCGTCCATCCAGCTGCCTCCTGGGGATCGCTCCAGAGTAGATCCGCTATGGACCCGCTGTCGGGGATCTCTTGGCAGCGATCTAGGCGGTGCAGCTCATCCAGACGTTGGATGTCCGGCGAGAGGCCTCCGTGCACACAAAAGACGGTTCCATCTATTATCGCCGCCAGTGGCATTAGATCGAATACGCGGCAGAACATCCTCCAGACGTTTGGGGTGCCGTACTTGGCCAGACACTCCTCGTAGCATCCGTAGGCTCGCGTGGCGCTGCGGCACTCGTGATTGCCCCTCAGCAGGCTTACCTGCCCGGGATTCTGTACCTTGAGCGCAGCCAGCAGCAGAAAGGTCTCTACGCTGTTCTTGCCCCGGTCCACAAGGTCCCCGAGGAATAAGTAACGGTGCTGGGCGACCGGTCCGCCCAGCTCCAGCAGGTGCAGGAGATCCTCAAACTGACCGTGGATGTCCCCACACACAATCTGCGGACTCTGCAGACTTAGCAGGTTCGCCTCTGCGGCGAGCAAGTCACCCAATGAGCGAAACAGCCGGCGCACCTCCGCCTCCGTGGGCAGACGGACTGGCACCTGGCACAGCTTCGCCACCAGACGATCTGCATCGCTCATCCTCAGGTCACTAAACGGACATCATCACTATTTATAAGTCAGCGACGTCACTGGCCACAGTGATGGGAAAGAGTATTTTTGTTTACCTAGGCAAGGTACAAGGTACACTTACATATTGATTTACGTTACATATTGATTGCATTTTTAAAGAAAGAATAGGTAACTTTTGTCCAAATATAATTAATAGCAATATATATATAAATAAATGTACCTAGTATCCAATTCCCATCACTGTACACCAATGCAACCACTTAGGCTGTTGGCCAAGAGGAAAACGGGAGAGATCATCATCTCGTGACAATTATGAAATGCCAGAAAGCAAGAACAAGCAGGAGGAGGATGCAGAGAAGATGGGAAAGCCAAGGAGTTATGTAAAAACAGCAGCGAGTTGGATAATTTCCAGTCAACTTACATTGCTCTCGATGAGGCGCGCCATGGCCCGCGGAAAATCAATGCACTCGCGGCTTTAATCCGCTTATATAACTTGCCAGTTGCAACGCACTTTTTATATCTACTAGATGCCGACTAAACTAAAAATGCAGACTATCGCCGCGAAGATAGTGAAAGCAATGTTTTTATTTCCACGCACTCTCAGTAGGTGTATCTCGAAGAGAGAGCGTGGTAAACTCTTCTGCGTGCCTTTCTCTTTCCTCTCTTTTCACGGGTATAAAACAGAAGCTTGGCTGAAAAGAAAGACGTATTAAAACATAGCCACTTAAATCGGCACAAATATATACTTACACAACTTTAAAAGAGCTACTGATACTCTCTTTTTACAGGAGCTAGCACTTCAGAGGCATTAATTAGTTTTTAATTCTAAATTTCCATTCGGCTCCAAACAAAGCGGTAACTCCAGTGTTGCCAGACGAAAATTTGGTTCTCCCCCTAAAAAATCTTTTTCTGCAACTATCGATTACAGAAAATCCGTTCTCGTTTCGCTCGGTTTTTTGTTTTTATATGGAGTGTTGCTGCTTTCAGAAAATTTAACTTATGTTAGTACTTTAAAGTTAATGTCATACCTTAAGTAACTTACAATAATGAATATAAAATGTTGAATTTGTTCTCCCATTAACCTTTTCAACGATATTTTAATTTTATGCGAAATTATTTTTTAATATAATTTTTTTTAACTCAAATTTACATTTTCTTTTATTTTTTTAAACCTAATTTATTAATAATAAAAATATTTTCAGATATTTTCAGTTTACATTTTTTAGCGAACTGGTCATTCACAGTCACAGTCATCGCTTAAAAGTACCCGTGACCAGTCCCGATATATCGCTCACCCCCACCAGCTTGAGCAAAATTTATTGGTCAACAGACAAACTCGCGAAGGTCTTTGTTGTCGTTTCTCGCAATGATTTAGGATTACATATTCAGTGTTTTAAGCTAAGCATAAAGTCTCTCCCATTGCTGGACATGGATATCCTGGACATCGATGAGGCACTAAAGGATGATTCATATATGTGAGTGGCACCCTGGTTTTTGTTGCTGCCTCTGTTGTTGTTGCTGGCTCGGCACAGGCAGGCACAGGCATCAATGCTAAAAATACTCATGCATGGTACTTCGTACTCGTACTCCTTGGCAGATTTCTGGCGGACAAGACCCACGATGATGTCTCCAACATACTGCAGCAGTGGAAATCGAATAATCAGTCGCAGCCGCTGCAACTGCATCCACAGTTACCGTACAACAACGAGGGTAAGCCTTTCCACACATACCGATGCACACATACGGTTGCAGTAGTGCCTGCAGTTGCGCTTTCTAAAACAAATTTGGGTTAAAGCGGCGGCGGCTACGTTGACAAAGTTCGCGTTCAACGTGGGCAGGAGACAGTCCGCTGGTACTGGTACTTACTGTTGTCTGCCAAGTGGCTGTGGCCATAATTGGCAAGCAGCGCCAATGTTATTGTTACGGTAATTAATCAAGCGCGCACACACACTCTCGCGTTTCAGTGGTCGCGAACAGCTGTGCGTGGTACGGTCACAGAAAACGGGCTATGCAAATATGGCAAGAATTCCGCATAATAAGTGGGCATTATATAAATCCGATTGACTTCCTGCCCAGCCAGCGAAAGTCAATCAAGCGATGCGTGAAACACTTTCAATTTGCGTAGAAATTCTCGAACTGAGGACCAGATGATCAAAAATCGATTAGGTGACTTAATGCGTTCGAAATGTATTCGCGCCGATCACTCTATTCGATAATGATCACCTGCTTAATGGGTATTGTAGTCAGATGAGCTTCCTACTTCTATTTACGATATTCCAACATACGATATTCACCGTTACAAATGTGACTTTTATGTCACAGATAATGTATTGCAAAATGAAATTTCTTGGTCGTATCAGTGATATGATATGTTCAATTCTAAGATGGCTTTTATCTCAAAAATATTTTTAAAAGTAACAAGTTAAAACTATTTGTACTTTGATTAATTTACATGCTTTTATTTGTCAAAATGAAACCAATGAAATTCACAATAAGATCAGTTTTAGGAAGACCGTTTTTTAAGGAAGAACCCAACAAGGTTACGGAAAGGCAATCATTTGAATAACTTTTCATATAAAAATGATTCTTATGTAGTCACGAATAACAGATAACCTTTTCAGAGCTTTTCTTACAACGTATATTTTGGTGTTGCAAAACGTAATTGTAACTGTGTTAGTTCTGCTGGCACTTAACATCACTGATTAAACGGTAAAAGTAGTTTGCGCTTGACTCTGGCGATTTCTTTCATAAAAAACAACTCTCGTCACACGATGCGATTCTTGGAAAATATCAAAAGCGACGTTGGTGGTAAACGCCTCAGTACCACCCTTAAGGCGCAGCCACAAGCCCAGCCGGCGATCAATGATCTGCGCAAGAACTTGCAGGAGCGCAGAGATCTCGAGACCTACGTGCGCCAACTCATTAGCACTTCAGATGTGCGTCCTGTAATGGAAACGCTCTCGCGTGCTTCGGACCGGGGCCCGGCCACCGTCACCGGCTGGTACACGGTGAACATGGCCAAGTGCGCGGGCCTGCCGGATTCTGCAATTTACATGGCCCT